>JAOZGT010000028.1:337883-409476 GCA_035578325.1 Coelinius sp. EB29 | reverse complement strand
ATCAACGCAGAGTACTAACTATTTGTATTAATAAATACTGAATCCTGGAGCCCTGATTGAGCCCTCGTTATATTAGAACTAACCCACAATTTAAATGAACTTTTTAAAGTTTATTTGAGGACATAACTGAAAAATTCAAGAACAAAATTACATTAACCCCAGCATCTTCAAACTCGGTCAGAAGGACATCGAAAGGAATATTTTTATCTGTTATTGAATCGATTAAAATAATTATTTTTTGAGCTATCGTTGAAAAATTGATTTTTCAAAAAGTTGCAAGATTTCAAAAACTATATTATGGATCATGTTTCAATTGGTGTCTGAGCACATACATACATACATACATACATACGGACATGGTCTAAAAATCATACTTTTCGATTATTTAGACCTTACTTGGTCACCCTGACAAAAAAATTGGAAACTTAAATTTTGAGGATTACAATGTTTCCATTCGGATGCAAAAATGAATAAAGTGACAAATTGATGATGAAAAATACCGGAAGACACTATTGAGATAATTTACTAACTGCTCGCGTGAGAGAGAGTATTTGCAATAATGAAATGAGGAGAGAAAAAATTAAAAATTTTCCCATGCGTTTATTCCACTGGCATTGCGTCTCTCATGGTCAGTTTCAGCCACGTCATTTACTAGACACGGAGATGCGGCTCATTAGATGGTAAGGGCCATAGCCCCAGGTCAACGGTTCGTCGCGCACGATGTTGCCTCTTAGCTCGAAGCATCTCCGGGGAAAGAGATAAAATAAAAATCCGGGAAAGAGCAACAAAAATTGATGAAATTGTAGGGTGCTGGAGGGCATGAGAGACTGGTATTGCGTGTTGTCCCGTGGGAGCTAGTCATTCTAGATTACGGGAGTTACCAATCAACCTCATGAGCAGTGCTTTAACGTCACTTCTCAAATTAAAATATATTGTTTTGAATAAACCAAAGATGAAGGGATTATACATAATAGAAGGGACTGGCTAAGTTTGTTAGTAGACGTAACTACTTTGCTGGATTTTCTGAGAATAATAAAGAGAATATTTATTACGGAAAAAGAGGTTTCCTAGCATCATAAAATTCCGCTCTGTTGCAATTTTCTTGCAGGTTTTAGGGATGTCTATGGATTTGTCGATACCTCATAGGTCTTAGGTAATCAAAAAATTTTGTATTCGTATCACGTGCCAATGTCGAAACAGAAGCGTGAGTTTAGTTCAGTCTTCTGCTATTATATCAAATTTCGGGGGTCTAGAAAGAATAACATTGAGCTTAAATGGGTCAACAGGATTTTCCGTCGTATATTTTTTATACAGGCAATATGAAAAATTACCAGTGAAATTATCAAAAATTATCAGTTGAGTACCGTGTTAACTATACAAAATAACGTTGAATATTGCAATTCTATTGGCTGAAATTTGTATGGGGAAAATTATTATAAAGAGCTTTATTTTTTTGTAGTTCTCACTTAGCTTTAAAAAAATTGATCAGATGTTCGTTAATATCATTCGTGCATCGAATCAATTCTGAATAATGTAGGTTCCAGTATGAGATTCGATTGAAATGAAACCTCTGATTTTCCATAGCATATGCTGGAATCAAATTTGAAAGCTAACGAATGTTGGTAAAAAAAAATTATCTCGACTCGAATTTCAAGTGAGTAGATATAGAAGAATGAACAAAAAGTAGAGACGCGGAAGGTGCAGACAGTCTAGCTTGTCCAAGTTGAAACAAAAAAAGAGAAATGCATAAAGAAGACTATCCATCTTAACCCGATTTTAATGGACGAAGTTACATAGGAGGATGGGGAAAAAAGGAGGGTGCCCATAAAAATGCTAACACTAGAATCCGGTTAGCCTTCGGAATCTTTGTAAATGAAATTTACGAGGTCTCAGAATTCAGGTATTAAGTAAGTAATCAATATTATCATCAATTTTCTCCCTGACTAACAATTTTTTTTACACTTATACGAATATTCAATCGAAATAAACTCCCATTCGAGTGGATAAAGTTAGACAACATGGTCGACTATGATTATTGGTTGTCAAATGGGTAACAATATATATATACTCTCCTGTTGTAAAATTTTCTAAAGTATCTGAACCATTTCAAAATTTCGGGAGTATTCACAAGGGTTAATACTATAGCACTAGGGATGTGAAATAATCGTCACCAACACGCAGTCTCAAATATCTGAGAAAATGATCAAAATTTCTCTATATAGTTGCAAATTGACGGTTATTTCCATTTCAGTAAATCTTTTTAGTCACATTTTTGTTGTTTTATTCCATTAGTTTCGAAATTAAATCGCATTTCATAATTCAAAGTTAATATTTATTGGAACGAATTAAAAAATAATAATAGATACGATGTGTTGGAGTGAATGTGAAAAAAATAGAATGTATATCTCTATCTATATTATGTTCTTGGTCGAAAAATTTATATTAAATATGAAGGATGCTAGATGATTGAGTAATCGAACAAATTTTTTTTTGTGCTATTTATGTAGATGAGAATTGACGGCCAGAATTGAATTAGTTATTTTTCGAATTCCTGATCGAATGTCATATTTCTAAACATGGTAATTATTCGTCATGACAGCGCTAATGGACTGTCATTTGATCGGTCATAGTACAGATTCCTATGATCTAGAATAATTTTTGTTCTTTTCTAGGTTGTAAAAATCAGTCTTCCGAAAATCGTATGATTAATGTTCAGTCTGCAGAAGACCTAAAAATAATAGCAAAAAATCGCTCTAAAAATATCCTACAAATAACCTGAAAATAAATCTAAAAAAAAAAACAAATTCTAAAGGTCTCCAGATCCCTGGTGGTCGGTATTTTCTTGTCCTCATGTCCGTTACGGTTCGCGGACTAGAGAATCAAGACCAGGCGAAAAGAGAAGATGGATTTTGTACATGGTGATTCCCCTACCCCGCAACTTCTCCCTTACCTCCTTAGCACGGCATGGACTGAAATAGACCTCGAGATGTTCATGTATAAGCCTACGGGTGAATGTTGGACGCTGTGGGATCCCTCCATCTTCCCCCCCCCCCTCCCTTTCGCGCTCTTCTAACCGCTCCAGCACAGTCCTCTATGGCATTCCCATTACATGGGCCCTTCTTGTTGATCGCCGGCGTGAAGCCTTCCTTCTTCATTTTTTCTTTTCCTCCATTTTTTTCTCATTGAGTTACTTATTCAATTTTACTAAAAGTTAAGGATATCATGGTTATTTCATAGAAAAGTTTATAATTTTTTTCTTCTACTAACAGCAGAATAGTATATTTCAGGCTTAGCCTTAGAAAACAGACCATCATTCCCCATCTGCAAGATTAACATCCGAGCTGAAGGCGAGGATGGCAAAAGCACGTAGGGGACGGTGATATGTTTTCTAAGGCGTGGCTCGAACAAATTTTTTCATCACACCAGGCTTGAGTGTGTTTCAGACACCAGTCTGGAAATAGTACATATCATGTCCGAGCCTTGGAAAACTGATCATCGTCCTCCATGTGCCTTCCGAGCCGAAGGCGAGGATGGCAAGCACGTGGGGGAGGGTGATATGTATTCCAAGACTCGGGGATGAAATGTACTATTTGTTGACTCCTTAGGGTGATGAAATGTCCACTCGAGCCATAGTTCCATATAACCCGTGTATGAGGTTCATTTTGTCCATTTCATTTCTCGATATCAACCCTAAAATTTCTTAATTTTTTTTATGAGGTTTTACTTCAATAATTTGGTTCCATGTCACCACAACACAAACAAAAATAACACAAACAAAAATAACACAAACAAAAATAACACAAACCAAAATAACACAGACCAAAATAACACAAACAAAAAAAACATAAACATGAATAACTTGGGATAATAACATATATTTGAACTTAAGGATGTTCTGCCTTGATTGCAATGGGGGGAGGGGTGAGCTGTAGGGGAAAGGTAGGATTTTCTAGGGAATTCCAACCCCTGAACACGAAAAAATGAAATTTTGAATTACCCCATTGAGGTTATATTTGGTCACTTTTACAGTGCCATTATATTCCTCATGACTCTTTTTCCTAATAAATATTCATAGGATCGATCAAAAAATTTCCAACAATCAATTTAATAATTTTTGAAAAAAATAAAAATCTGGTCGTTAACAGCGGCAGCGTTGGGAACTAGAGAAATTTGGTAACACGGGCTGGTACCATTGGCTGACTAGGGCCACACTCGGCTGTAAACGTTTATTCATCCCCCAGATACCCCAGATTTGTATTTTGCGCGCTGCCCTCTCTCTTTGAATGTGTTGCGACGTTGTCGTACTTTCCAGCTGCGCGCGCAAGAAAGGTAAATTTTCGCTTATTTTGGCATTTTTTATAACTAATTATTAGTCTGAGGGATGCGTAAGAATATAACGTTTTTTCTTGACGTAACGATTGACCTATAGCCGGGGTTTCATTACGCTAGACCCATTTTTCATCGTTTTCACCAACTTTTCGTGAATTTTCGATAAGAACACGTGTTAAATTGATATTTTTTAAAAAATTATAACTTGACGTTTAAATTCAATCGAAATGAATTACTTTAATAAATTTTTTCCTCAGTGCCAATTACTATTAGTATTATCCTTATTTGTGTTATTTATGTTTATGATATTTTTGGCTGTGTTATTTATGTTTGTGATATTTTTGTTTGTGTTATTTTTGCTTGTGTTATTTTTGTATGTTATTTTTGTTTGTGTTATTTTTGTTTGTATTGTGGTGACGTGTTACCAATAATTTGAGCATTCGTGGTATTACTACCAGAAAACGAGATTTTGATGAATAGCTATATGTCTCCGCAATTAGTACATTCTATGGCATTTTGCATAATTTCCACACAAAATTAGAGAATGTTAAAATCTCTCATTTAAAAGCAAAACTAATTAACAATATTACAGATATTCTAAATTATTGAATCAGTGATCAACCAAATAAGGTCAATGTGTTTTTATGGATATTTGAATTGAGAGAATCAATCTACGAAATATTACCGATTTACTTCCCATCCCGTAGATGATGGTATATACAGAGAGGTACAGTACAGTACACTTTCATTATTGTCACATACTTGGGAGTATAAGAGAAGTAAAGTAAACACTGAAAATGCGGCTACATTTCCTTACCCTTCACTGTGAATCCAATTTCTGGGAATCTCAAGAAGATAAGAAACAGAATTACATAAAGTCTGAGAGAAAAGAAATAGTGCGATATATACATCATAGAGAGCAAATATCAGAGAGAGTGGGGATAGCGTTGATCTCTGAAAAAAAGTCGAAATGAGGGGAAAAGCGATTACATATAACGAGAGTGACTGTAATGAGAGTCTACTGTATTTCTAATCATCCATTCATAAAACATGATTAAATTGAGCCGAATCATTTATCAATACCAACTAGTTGAGTTGAGTGAAAACAGAAATTACTTCAGGGTGTTTTCCATATTGTCTCCTACCCAGGCAGGAATTGCCGAGCTTCAACAACTGGTTCAAACTTGGTTCAACCCCTACTCAGCGAGCATTGGTTGGACAGCATTAGAACTGCTGAGATGGATTTATATTTGCTCAAACTCTTTGATAATTGTTGTTTTACCATCTCTCGGTTTATTTTGATAATCCGATTGTAGTTATTAATTTTTTCATATCCTCAATCTCAATTTTGCTGACGATTTATAAGAATAATATATCCGTATAGTCTTTGATAGAAGTTATTTACGAAGAAAACTCTTAAAAAATTGAAAGTTCACACTCCTTCGACTGAGAGTGACAATGCAGCGCTAGAACTCCCTCGCTCTTCGTAGCACGGTTTCGAGTAGAGTGAACTTGAAAGTGTTAATTGTTAATTGACTTTTAGTTTTCGCTTGTGAAATGTTTCTCAATCCAATACTACAAAGTGTGAGCACAACATAGGGGCTGTGTTATTATTTTAGTTTGACTAGTCAAGATCATTCATCCTAAGTATATTGCAAAAATTTCATTAAGTATTTTTTTTGGTGTATGTAAAAAATGAAACCGGCTCCTAGTCGCTAGATGCTCCAGGAGACATGAACACTGAGGCTATGAGGCGAATTCTTGGATGTAAACAGAAATATAAAACCCGTGTATACAGCAGCTCTTGGCAGAAGTCTTATGCATGCAATGTGCTACAATGTCATACATCTCGCATCCCCCTCTCGTTGATCTCTTTCCTTTATCGATGGTAGTATTTCAAGAACGTCCATTACCTTACGTACATTCCCACGAGACACGAGAATCCGACTACACCCACGAGGCATTCACGTTTCGATTCATCTTTACCCCCACATCTCACCCGTCGTACATGAAAACTGGTCTGCTCACTGAGCTTATTCTCATATTATATGCCGTATCACGCTGGAATTCTACTTCATTATTCGTACAGACAGATGATCCTGATGGATTTTTCATTTAGTTTTATTCCGTGGTAAACTAACGTTTATGTTATTCTCCAATAAATATCGACTTCAATGGACAAATGGATACTCGTCAAATGATGAGTTAAGAGTATTGGAGTAATAAGAGATGAATTATGGAATCCAGAGGCAATCAATTGTTTCGATTTTACATGGAAATGATGTAGAATGTTATGAAGCGTGGAGATATGATATTTTCGAAAAATGTCTGTATATGTGAATGTGCGGATTTTTTCCCAAGATTGTATCGATGATTTCGAAAATATCTTCAGTGAAAAATCAAAATTTTGATTCATGGTTGGTAACATCATGATTCAATTTTGGGCTACATTTAAGCGCGATTGATTTATCAGTTTCTGAAATAACGTTATTTATCTGAGAGCCGTTTATTTCAATATCTCAAGGATTATTATTCAACTGATTTAATTTTCATTTCTTTCAAAATACTTGTCATGAAAATATCTTTCAATTTCAATAAAATTCTCTTCTTCAATATCCCAGAAACTACTCGACGATTCTATTTTTTTCCGAAATAGTCATCATCATGTCATCTGTATTAGGTGATTAAAAAAATGGTTATATGCCTCAATTCTTTTGAAATTTTCGTTTTTCTATTTCTGCCGAGATTTCTGCAGTCAATAAACATGAAGATGTAATTTTTGAAATCATTCGCTCTCGATTATAAAGTGGTTAAAGATCAAACGAGAAAATCAAAACTATAATTGTGCCTCTGACAAATGCTTGGTCGCATGAGATCTGCGTGGTTTTTTTTTCTTTTCTTATAGTACAACCAGCAACGGAAATTTGGAAGGAAGAAATTTTTAATCTGCAATTTATCAAGGAAGAGATTCTCTGAAGGCATGGAAAAGAATTGCCATATGTGAAGTAGAGAGATTTCCCTTTCAGCTTGCGGGAGTTACTATTTATTATTGAAAAGAAGAAAAAAATTTTCCATATGTGTGGGTTATAAATTTAAAAAGATAAAACAGCTTATTTTTTATTTACACTTTACTCCTAGAAAAAATTATATTTACACTGAATATTTTACAACAATCTTCGTACACAGTTCCAGACAACACTCTTCAAAATAACACACTTCGTACACATCAAGAGTCTCTTCTTCAAAATGCCTCTTGCGAGGACTTCGTCTATATTTCCAACTAGTGGACCGTCTATCGTCTACTGACCAACTAACTACTTCCAATTCACGCTCATCTATATATACAATTGGAGTCTTAAGGCTCCCTTCGTCCTTTGGCTAACGTGATCACGTTGGTCTCTTCTAGAACCTTTGAAAATGCTTCTATATTTACAATGGTTGTCCCTTCTTAATTGCAGCGATGTGGCCCATGCACCTACTCCGCCCCTTCTACTTGGGCCTTTAGACGACAATAGAGAATTGTCTCTCTATTTCTTAATCCTACTGTAATAAAACTAATGGACGTAGTTCCCCATCGTCCAGACTACTCTAACGTAGTTCCCCAGCATCTAGACCATATGAATTTAGAAATAATATTACAAATAGAATATCCTAACGTAATTCCCCATAATTAAAATAAAACTACAAAATAAAAATCCTCGATACTACATATGTCTCAATATCTAATTTTTCTTGTAAGGGTTTATTCAGCCATCGACACACGGCTGAGCAGACCATCATTCCGATTGTGCCTTCCCCAGGGGTATTAGTCAAGTGAATCATCTTCAACTAAGTTCTCTCCCCTCCCAACTTGCCCTCCCTCGACGTCTCGCCAGAGGATTCTTAAGGGAGCTCACGAAGCTACGCGAGGCCAGTTCGAGAACGCGACCCTAAACACTAACATCCGGCATTTATTTTAAATTCCCCAACATTTTTTCGAGTTTTCGTTGGAGAATTATTTTTTAAGTTTGAGATTAAAAAAAAATAATTCTGAACATGAAGATTACACTGGTACTTCTTGTTACAGCGTATCTTGCCGCAGGTTAGTACACTATTTGATTTATTATCGTTAGTTCGATTGTTGTCAGAGATACCGAAACATATTCAAGGGATTATTGTTCATAATTTTATCCTCTAAAATTAATTATTATTTATTGATTGAATATTATAATGGTGGTGTAGAATTGTTATTGAATCCAAAAAATTTGAAGTTGTAACATGAATAAGAAAAATACTATTCAAATAATCGATCATTGACCCTTGTACTGAAACAGTCTAGTCATATATAATAACAATCATTGCATCTTACATTACGTGCATACTCGCAGCCGGTTAACGTGTCTCAAGGCCTCGGGGTCATTTACCACCTGTGTCATACCTGTTGGACTGTCTCGTAGGCAGTTTACAATGACCAATTATCTCCATCCCATCTCCTTTTCTCATCTTCATTATTACTCTATTCTATCTTTAGAACCATTCATTTCATTTCTCGTTTTATACTGGTGGTATGTAAGGACAGAGAGAAAAATTATACTGGATCCATGCGGATCAATTGAGTGTCCATTTCTCGAGTGCTGGTTAGACTCATCATTCTTTCAATGAATTCACTGTATATGATTGCAAGGCGACACAGACAAACATCAATTTATTTCATCGCGTTCTCAATGAGAATTGAACATTTTGATGTTGAAATTGGCTCCGAATTTTATAATGTAAAAATAACGGATATTCTACCATTCGGTTCTGAACCGGATGTGACGATATTGTAATTCATCATCACTCGTCCATTAACCGTGACTCGGAAGCGCATGGTGAAGACGTGCCGAGAAAGAATAATTTTCCCTGACTCATTCTTTCGATTCTTTTTTTTTTTCATTCAAAATTCCTTGAGTTGACACAAGGATCGACGGGATAGGCTCACACCTAGTCAAACATTTTCCTCATATGAATGAAATCAATATTTTTCTCATAATTCCATACTTCAGAAAAAATAAATAAAAGACGTTTACAGTGTACGAAGAAATGCTGTAGTAAAGAATGTAGTTATAAAATTCAAAAATGTAGGTAGAAAAGGATAACTTAAAGTAGGCTAGACAATTTCCCTTTGGAAGATATTTGCAAAATAACCTGCGAAACCTATAATTTGAACGACGAAAATATTGGGTGAAAATTGCATGCAGATTACTTTGCAAATCTCTCTGAAATTAGTAGATTTAAAAATGAATGTTAAGGATGTCATGGATAAATGGATAGAAGGCCTACAAATTCTGTTTTATTTTTCAATGGTAGAAAGAAATATATTAAAATATAAATCGATTGACTGTGAGAACAATTGTGGTACCGGGAAAATAAGAAAAATATTTCCATTTTCCTGATTCACATCCGTGATAATTTTTTGGCGCATGATACGATGAAAAAAACTTACAAAACTATTCTCCCTCGCTATTCCTGAACTTTATGCACATGAAAATTCTCATTATAAATTATAATTTATAAATTATAATTGGGTCATAAAAATCCATTTTATGAAGTTTAGAAAAGAGTTTCTAATTTAGTTGTTGATTCGATAAAGTCTTGTTCCTTAAAAATCAAATTTTCTTCCAAATGTTTTTCGAAATTTCTCCTTCTCAAGATATTTATCAACTTATGTTGTATCGAATTTTAAGGACTTACTAAAATTTTGGGGAAATTATGTTTAGCCATATCATTCAGTAGAATGTAATACCTTTGCTCTGTTTTCCCCATTCTTCCTTAAAAAAATACTAATACATTTTTTTAACAATGAGAAATGAAATATTCCAGGTCAAAGAATAACAACGATTCAATTGGATGGGGTTCAGTACTTTGTGTCACGAATGAATCCATACAGTCCAGAGTTAAACTACTTCCTGGCATATCAGTACTGTCGTTCATTGGGTCTACAATTAGTATCGTTTGAGACTAAAGAAAAAGCTGATACGATGACGCAGTATCTGAAAAATGCAGGATACACGGCATATGATTTCTGGACATCGGGAAATAAATTAGGAACTAAAATGTTTCTATGGATGAGCACAGGTCTTCCATTCAATGCGACATTTGATTATATGGCGAAACAATCAAACAGACCAGCTGATGTTCCACCAGGCACTGAGCCCCAAAGGGTGGCACGTGAGAGGTCAATATTTCCGTGATATAAATTCCATTGTCAGGTGGTAATTATGGAATTATCTCAGTGATCAGTGATATTAGGATAACTTGTCAAGAAATATTCTCGATGATAACATTTTTCACTGACAGACAAGGTCATTTGGTATTTTGTCCTGAAATCTCTCATTTCTAAGATAATTGTATATGGTATTATGGAAAAAAAATTCAACTATTCAATTTTCTCATTATTCCATTCTAGCGGCGATAGTGGTAGTGCCGATGGTTGTGTAGCAATGGCAGGACCATCATTGTCATGGGATTCTCAAGATTGTACACTCGTTAAGGATTTTATTTGCGAGCAGACGAGATGTTACTATTACAATTACGGAAGCATACCGGTTTCGGCAACTCAGGGGTAAGAGGTGAGACCTTTTATCGACGGTATATGAAAAAGGCGCGCGCCTGCTTTTAAATCATTGAGTGGGCGCGGCAAATGTATTTATTAATTAGAGTAGTTGGTAGATGGGTTAGATAGATTTAAAAACTAGTAACTTTTTTTCTACAGTTGTATTTTTCATTAACTGCAATTTTATCCTTAAATTAGGTAGATATTCCTCATCATAGTAATGTCGATTTTGATTGTCATAGAAGAATCAAGTTAAAACTGCAGGGGTGCGCAATTTTCATCAGCATAACATATTCTAACAAATTGGCTCCATGTTCAAATACAAACCATAAAATTAACCACACTGCCATGAAAAAGGAATACTCCAAGAGGAAGTTTATTCCTATGAAAACCATCCCATATTCTAGACAGATTATTTTGCAATTATCTCTGAACTCAGCAGGTTGAGAGAACAATGCCAGAAGAAAAGTTGTGGTAACAAGCTTTGCTCAACCTCTTTTTCCGAAGATGATTGACAAAATAATTTGTCAATATAATTCATTACTATAAATGGTATTTCATCGTTCTCGAATCGTCTGAACATTTTCGGATGTCCAATTGAAGGAAATCATCAAGTATATCGCTTGCAATGTTTTAGCAACCGTAGGCCTTACGCAACAACGACAACCTTACCGGAAACTGACCGAGATGAAGCGGACAGGCTGGACACGTCCCCTACAAACGACGGAATGACGGAATCAGAATCAGATGATCATGAAGAACCTAAAGAGAGTGAAGCGTCATCAGAGTTATCTGCTGTTGCAGAGGATCCGGTGGTTGGTAGACTCATGAGTACATTGAGTTCATCAATTCTCAAAAAAGAAGAATTCTCAGCAGCTGAGAAACCCGCAAGGCCCGAAGACATTCCAAACATCACGAGTCTTTTCACAAAAGGTCCAGGTGTACAAACACGCATTGAGACACTTTTCGAGGGCCTAGAGACTCACGACATTCGTTCTCTTCAACGTAAAAATCAGCAGAATCAAGAAAAGATCTCTGATCACCATGAATCATTTGATTACGATAATGTTCAGACAGAAATGCCAGATAATGGTCTAGAGGATGCCAAGACTATTGGACCTTATGACAGTAATCAGGATTATGTCAACGATCAGCCGGAAACTCCAATGGGTCATGAAACTTCTAAGGATCAGGAAGATGACACGAGTACGATATTACCGGATGCCGAGCCAGCCTACAGGTATAACATCAAAGTCCGCAGTAACGGCAAAGTATTAGACCCTCCGTCCAAGTAATACAATTTTTAATCATTTAAAATTTAGCATCTAAGCATATATCATAAGAGGATTTGTAGATCGTTTTTTGAAAATTGAAAATTGACTCGGGATCATTTTCTCAAAATATTTGGATACAAGAATTTGGTAGAACCTTCCTTGTGTGGGTGAATTTGTGGAGTACTAAAACGATGCCTAGATATTTTTGCTCATTTGCAAGATGGGCGTGTTATTAACGAACGGCAGAAGATCGTTTTTTTAGTCCACGTATTTTCTATCAGGGTCTTTTCACATCTTTTTCCAATTCCTTATATTCAAAGATATTCGTAAAATAATTTGAAATAATATACAATTTTTTGAATGATGAAAAAACTATTTCGTTTAAGAACAATTATTTTCTCGAATGACATCGACGGTGTGAGATAAATCACAATGAAATACTCGATCTATCTATCTATGTGAATTAGGAATACGAGTGCAAGACGAAACGTTCTGTGGGGGGAAAAAATCAATTTTTTTTGGGTCCCTTGACATTGCAACGTTTCTGTCATCCGATCGTATTCACTTCATGATATTCCATTAAGAAATTATTGTAAGTGTTCTATTTCATTTATGTTTCGTTTAATCAATAATGTGGATCATTGTATCAGTGCGAAAAAAATGATGAAGTAATTGCGTTTAATTGATAATAAAACTGAATATTAATATTTCATAATGATGATGAGCGGTGAATATAATTGCATGATTCCTTACCAGCCATTGATAACCCCCTCGATGTTGAGCATTGGAACTATTTTGAAAATGTAATCGTTCCGAAGACTTCTCATATAAGTAGAATCATTCAGGAGTGTTTCTAGGGTCCCATGCATCACCCAGGATGCATTACTCTCTCCTGGATGTACTCGTGACGTTAAAAAAATGATCTTTCTGCTCTGTAATAGTCAAAACAGAAAACAATATACATTGCTCATAAAGTAATTCAAGTAAAATTATATAGATCTATTTGCTTCTAAAATGTACCCTGATAGAATAATTCCAGACCTGACTTTGAATATCCCCATTAATCCTCATCCAGGGTAATCCTTTTATATGAACTAGAGGTATTTATCTTATGAGAGTCCCCACTAAATTATCAAATAATTTTCCAAAGAATGAAAAATTACTTACGTTAATCGGATTAGCTCTACAATCCGGTGAAGTGATAGTAAGCACAGGGCACTCATTTCCATTGAGTGTCTCACATAGAACATCAACATTGAAGTGAATCGGTTTATCGGAGATATTCTTCAACCATATCCAAATGTGCCTCATCAATGAACTGTACGTGAAGGGAAAATGATATGCGAGATAGCAGACATCATACGAATGTGGAAAATTGACAGTGAATGAAGTTGTCAGGTAATTTTTCCCCTTGCCCGGTCTTCTATATGCGTTCCTATAATAACATATATTACTACCGGTTCTGACCCACCCGGGTCTTCCCAATTGTGCCTCAATGACACTAAACATTATTGGTTTCATCCCGAAATTGAATTGAGAATTTGCTTTTTCACAGTTTATGATATTGAAAGTGTAAGGAATGTTGGCTTCCATATTGGACACTTCAAAATAAAACCACTGGTGTCTGGATTCACTGTTGACATCTGGTGATAGAATCAAATCATATTCTCTGGCGCAAATTTGCACAGCTCTCCTCAAATTACCACTCTCAAACCGCGATTCAAACTGCAGACTCTTTGTATCAACATTCGGACATCCAACTCTGTGCTCGTCTACGTTATTCAAGAATTTCCCCTCTATTTTTCCAGACTGAGGTGTATTTACTAATGCGTCAAGATCAAATATTGTTTCAGGACTGATGGAACGCGGTCGTAGACTACGATCAACATTTGTCAAGAGTTTAGCACGGCAAACCTTTTTGTCTTTGTCGTTCAGGGGCTCAGGTTCACCGTGACATCCGCTGTTAATAAAATCGGGATAGGCGACTTTTACAAATGGAATTATACTCTTAACTTTACTGGATAAGATGCAATAGGCAGTTCTGGGATCTGCATTTGCATCAATCAGAAGGATCTTGAACCTCGTCGCTTCTCGATATACTTCAAAGTCAGTTTTTTGTGATTTTTCTTGTCTTGTTTTCAAGGTTTGTCGACTTTCCTCGAGAGTTATTGATTCAGCTTCATATTTAATTTGGCTTCCGACATGGCCTAATTCTTTGAAATAGATGTCATAGACAGAGAGATCGCCGGCAGTTCTTTGGGATGTTATCACTCCAGCGAAAAACTGTCCCTCATCAACTTCATTGCTTTGTTCGAGTTTTGTATTGTAATTGTGAGAGAGACAAACATCATCGTCATCAGCGGAATCTAAATCGCTGCATATTCTGCTGAGAGAATTGACACTGTTCGCTTGACTCTCAGCATCGCTGCAGCTGTCGACGCTGTTGGCACGTTTCCCGTTGTTAGTTGGTAGATTAAATCTGTTGAAAAAGGGTTTATTGACATTGATGATCATTATAGGTAAAGAAAATAAAGGAGAAGATGACATATGAAAGTAATGAAGTGGTGAGCAACACAGAATTGAGTGGAAAAAGAAATCGCAAATTATTCTGAAAATATTTGAGAAATGAAGATATTTAGAGGAAGTTATCGGAAGAGTTTCCTTTTTTCGTATGAGATTTTTAGGATTTCCTTCTCGATTTGATAATTTGAAAATCATGCAAATTCATTGTTTATAAGAAAAAATATTTCAAGGTCATTTCATGGATCATACAAAAGATTTTCTAAACGTATCAAGTTTGAAAATTCAGAATAATCTGTCCCAAAATTTTTGTATCCAGCCACTGTTATATGTAGACCGTTTATTTCAAATATAATAAAACATACCTAGCTGGTGACATTTCAGGTACGGGTAATTCTTTTTTCTCAAGGCATTGATTTATAATTCCACAAACTCTGGAGAGAAGAAAATCGTATGCTTTGTCCTCCGGACAATTCATGCAAAATCGATGTAGAAGTTGTAAACCATTATTGGCTTTGATAGTCCTTCTACCGGTTTCTGAAGATAATTAGAAAAAAATTTTGAAGATCTATTAAAGAATAGTGAAAAAAACGGACAAAGACGAGCCTCATCTGAGATATGTTTGTAGTTTTATATGGATAGGGATGAGAATTTTTGTCTGACACAAGTCCGATGAATAATTCATAGCATTATACACTGAAGAATTCCCCGAGTCCCAAGGCTCTCACCTCTGATGCAGTTGGGCGAAGGAAAAAAAGAGGATAAGTTAAGAGGCAAGAAGGTAGGAAATAGAGAAGAGGCGGTGCTGAACGACACACCTCCAAGTTTTTCTACTAGAGGACATCTTATTGCTTGAAGTTATTGTGCAGCGAATTGCAAATTTATCATTCAATAATCTGATCTGATGAACTCACTGATTGAACACAAGTGGTAGAGGGCGTAGAGAGCACAGTTGGCAATTTTCAATCTCAATGGGCCATCATATCTATCCCATCTATCGAATATGCGCATCAAAAGATGAATCATACCCAATTTGATGAATTTGGCACAGAAGAGACCTTAGGAAATAATTTAGAATTTATAAGGAAAAAATTTGAATTTCGTTTTTTTTTCTGTTATTATTGGGTTAACTAGGAATTTTCTATAACATACTCCTACATATTTGGTATATCAAGATTGAGAAGAATTGATGTGAATATGTACGTGAAATCCTCATGAATTCGCTATTATAGGAGATTATACAAGAACTCTATTGCATATTTTATCTATTTTTACCGATTTTATTGGAAAGTTCACATCAGCTTTCCTGCGCGATTTTTGCATATAAATAATGAATAGAAAATATTTTACATAAAAAAATAATAGATTTTGATTTTTTCATGTAAGATATTTAATTGTTGAGACTTAACGCATAGAGCGAAGCAAAACTCTGAACTTCAACTTCAACGGCAAGGAAAGGAATCAAAAGTATTGAAGAATTTCTTTTAAAAAAAAATGGTCACATTCAAAATCATTTCTCCACAATTCATTGCTCATTGCGTAATCGCTCTTCTCTTTGATTGAAAAATGCTTCCCTTTCACTTTTCTATGGTCTCTCTAGACTTAGCAGATAAGCAATAAAACTGTAATCTATCATTTTGCTGACATGCTTCATTATCCGTGTATAAAATAGCCACTGACTAAGTTTCTGTCGTCAAAATCTCCGTGGTTCAAATCATTCGATGACTAAATTTCCGCCGTTCGTACCGGTATATTCATTTAATTCAAACAATAATCAATAGAACCTGGGCTATCCAATGAATGCACAGGGTTTCATTAGTTTCATTTTACATACAACAATGACAATCGAATGCAGACAGTCATAACAGTATATGAGAAATTTCATTACTTTGATCAAAACTTTGATAGAGGTGACACGCTTGAGATCATACAATCTAGAAGCTGAATCATAGATTGAGACAATGTTTTTGAGACATTCATCCTAATCTCGATATGTTTTTGTCGCTTTTAGGAGCAAAGGGCCATGTGCGATTCACGGAAATGGTTCTATTGACATTGATTGAGAAACCTAGTCTTCTAGAATTAAAAGTAGTCGATTTTTAAACGCTTTGATTAATACTTTAATGAATGTTTTTTGAGTTTGCAGTCATTGGTAATTGCTCAGATGTTCCTAAGGTACATTTATCTTTCGCGGTACTGTTATTTGAATCTCATCAAATTAGAACATAATACTGAGAGCAGAGAATGAATACGCTTTCCATTTGCTTCCGGTGGTTCCAGAGATGAAATTCGCAACTATTTACAACATAGTCAATTTATAAATTAAAAAAAATTGAAGGGTTTCGGACCAATTTGGTGGAGTATTGATTAATGTCAATAACTTACGGTTCAGTGTGAAATGTTTGAAACTCTCCAATAAAATTTTGAGCTTCAAGGAAGGTGTATAACCGATGCATACAAATGTTTTTTCAAAGATGGCAGCAATGCCCTCCTTGACGAGTATTTGGACAGTCGATGCTGTAATTGACAGAAATTATGGACAAATTATTGACAAATGCAAATAATAAAACCAAACTGGATATCAATAAATGACAAAAATATGATTACTGTTTTTCGACAAACTCTTGAAGATCAAAAGTAATGGCAGCAACATTCTAGCGTCGTTGTAATGCAACTTGAGCAACGTATGGAACACTTTGGTAGCGTTGAGCAATTTCACTTTGGTCACAAATTTTTGATCTCTCTGAGCAATTTGTCCCAAGATCCACAACACCTCTTGTGTCAGCACTTCGCACATCAGACTATCAGCATGTTGGGCGTTTAACAGTAATTTAATCAATACTTGAGTGCCACCATTCTGAATTAATTGATTGATGGTAGCTCTACTAAACGTCTTCATCGAATTTTTATTCTTAGTTCCTTTAGCCTTAACTTTTATTAAACGAGGAGATATACATTCATGAAGAATTCCAACGATGCTGCAACACGCCACATTATCTTTTGACATCTGAAATTGATCCATGAAACGTGAAAATTTCCGAACAACATTCCCACAATTAGTTCACAAATAGCCCATTATTTAATTTTTTTTTCCCCCTTATTTAATGATAATTATGAATTACCTCCAACAAATCTATGAACATTTCAACAGCTCCTGACTCTTTAGGCCAGAGATTTTCCAATACTTTCTCGCGTGTTTTACAATCTAGGAGTTCAAGAGAAAAAAAAAGTCAATGTAAACGGTAATCCTTTGATAGATTATTGGCTAAATTGGCGAGGAATCAATTTTCATGACAAGAGAAATAGGAAAAGAAGGCATCATGTCGGAAATCATTTGGAAATAATCCAACTTCTCTTAGCTCGTGCTTGTATTTTGCAACTGTTGAAATTTACGTGAAATATTTTAAAAGAAGAACATTAGTGTCCTCTCATTATTAACAGTAATAAGTGAATCTGATACTTGGTAGATAATCTATGCAATTGCATTCTGCTGTGCAGTAGAAAATCATGAGATTTTTCCTTTTGAAAGAATTTGAGCAATGATGTGCAAAAATGTCTTGGACGATAATTTAGCTGGATGACAATACCATACAGATTATTCGCCAAACATACTTTTGTGTAACCTACTTATGCTCAGAAAAAAATGTCAAGAATTCATCTTTTAACCTATTAAATTTTACACAAAAGAGTTGATACTTGTTACTTTCACCGGATCAGTTTTGAAGATCTATGAAAAATAATTTGAATGAGATTTCCTTCCACAAGTATACACAGAATACTCTGAGAATTTTCATTGACTCACCTGTTTATTCTCCAACAGTTGGCTACTTTGATTAATTACCTGAGGATGTGACACGAGCGTGGAATTTTGCCAAAGTCATTCTGATGGTCTCAGCATTTTCCTGAATTTTGGGCAAGCATGCTTTTAGTTTTTCCAGGAGAATTCCATTCACAGTGTCATCCACGCTTCTGCTTCCCGACATTGTGCTACAGTGTATAAGAGAGGATTAATACTTGTTAGAGTCATATTTTATTACACTACCAACACACAGTAATGAGCACAAATCATTCAAGCGGAGCATTGAAATAGTGAATTTGAACTTCAGGGGCTGGTGACAAAGGGGTTGGTATCATACACAATGCATCAATGGCATTATAGTTTGGCACGAAGCCAGATAATGCAAACTTGGGTTGTTTCAGGATTGATTAATGGCTGGTGTTCATTTCGAGTTTAATGTCAGAGAATAATATTTGTTACCAATCACAAATTAATCTTGTGAATAAATTTCTAATGCATCAGAGCGATAAAATGCGACAATTCCAATGATATTTACAGTTCGCTATTGGAAACCACCTCTGGACGCTGGTTCTCCTTGTCACAATTCTTCATACTCCTCATATTTTCTTGGAGAGAAATATTCCTTGGAGTGTCCTATATGAAACTGCAGGAGAACAGTACAGAAGTGATGAAGGAATTCAAGTAGAATAGAGACGAATATTCATTATTAATTTCGTGATCAACTCGAGCATTCAAAATATCATGAAAAGATATCAGGAGATCTTCCCTGCAGAGAACACAAATTCATTATGCCCCCGGTAATTTCTCCTAACATCACACGAACACGATTGAACTATCAACAATCAAAATTTATATGAATTGAACTTTTTCATCACCGTATTTATTAATAAATATTCATTTATATGCACTTATTAATCTACAACTTCTTATTCGATATTTCTATAAATAGATCAACGAGCCACCTTGCTTACAATGTGGGTAAATGGAACGCACGAATAAGTAAACTGTGAAAATCATAAGCTTCAACTTGCCTTCCTCTGAATGCTTCGAATTCAAACTGTACCCTAGCTTATGGTCTCTCTCTACACTACCTACCTCCCGTGTTCTAACTACTTTACGACTTTTCTATTTTGAGGATAACGAAACCAATAGACTTTTTGTTCCTCTTTTCTGATACAGTTTTCATTCTTAAAAAAAGAAAAAAAAAATTGTTTTTTCGATGTAAATCGTTTCCCAGAACGCGTATAACTGCGTCCAATGCCTTGTCGAGGCGCTTTGACGTTTTGCTCTGCCAAAACTATGTTTAAATCCCCACCGAGTGCACCCCACACGGCACATGCCGCTATTAATATAACACGTCTTTCAGTTTCTATAAAAAAAAAAAAAAACCTATCATGGAGATTTCTCCAAATCTACGCCTCCACGTTGTTTTTAGTAATTTACTGCCAAAGTTTTCCACTTATCTTTTGGTCGGTAACCCCAATCTATTAACACCTCTCCTCGTAAATTATGAAAAACTACTCAAGGGCAAACTGCAGAAATGGGCAAATTTATATTTCCATCTTCGGAGATTGGGAAAGGACATATCAACTGATATCAAACTTCTGTATCATTAGTGACGCCAAAATGTGGGCGAACTGACATTGAACAGGTAAATGCGAAGAAAGACTCTTGACGTACAGATATTTTGGCAATAATTTTTGAGTATATGAATTAAATTTTAGAGATTTAATATTTTGCAACAGATTTTCCTCGTACCAGTTCTTTCATCGTTTTGGTTTTTCTGCGAATTTTCTGTTTTCCCAATTCTTCTCTATTCAATCCTATTCATCCTAACTAATTGAGTTGTTTTTAATTATTGGGCATCAAAGTTATTTTTTCCACCGCCAAAGTTATGGATATTGGGAAGGTTTTCTTTTTCTTGATTTATAGCTCTAGTCAACGTCGTACGATCCGGCTGTTAGATATTGGAAACTATATTGCTCTTCCTGTCATAGGTAGTTTCATTTGTTTCTCGTTACAACTGAAAAATTCCTTTTTTTTCATATTACTGAAATGACGCTGGTATGAATGAGTTGAAAACCAATTCCGAGAGTGTATCTATGTCAAATCAATCGGTATAAGTAAAAATACATAATTTCTTTTCCACTACCAATTTTACTTTCTTTGAAAAAATGTAAAAAATTCTTCAACTTACATTCTTTGTGACATTCTGACACTTTTCATTGGCTCATGAAACAGAAATATTATTTCGACACGTTCTAAATTGCACCCATTGTTCCGTACAAAAACCCCAAACACAAGAGGCACGCAAACTACTGAAATTCTTTCACTACTCCTTTTTTATTCAGTTGTATTATCACTTCTTTTTTTTCAAAAGGATGAGTCGGAACGATCCATCGTCGCGTGACAGACAGACTGAATTTATTCACCATCTTGATTTTTTCATTTATATTTATTTGATCTGATGTGACTATCAATTTTGTTGATTATAACGTAACACGACATACAGTACTTGTAGATAAACACATATGGTGTTTTGATTTATCGAGTTTGGAGAGAGACGAGAAGGTTTTGGGGGCGAGGAAGAAAGGGATATTCCTCTATATATGCAGAGTGCAATTTCTTGCACACTATAATAAGTCGAGAGTATCGATTACGTTGTGAGGGCGGTAGTGTTTGTATCCGGGATTCCCGATGCCCCATTATTTCTCTTTGCATCTATTCAAGCATCACATTTCTGAATAGATTGAACTACAATAGACATCATATGATTGGAAAAGAAAACGATATAAGTTAATTGAAATTAACTGCAAGGTCTACTATTTTCGGAAATATCTCGGATTTAAAAGGAGATGGCAAAGTTTTTATGAAGACTTGTTTTTTTCAATGAAAATGCTAAACGAAAAACGGTTATTATAATAATATAATATAATATAATACAATATATATATAAACATATATATATATATATATAATATTGATGAGCACTTTGTCATGTATTGAAATAGTGAATAAGCAATATTAGCAATCCAAACGATTTTCAAACAAGTGTAAAATCAATTGAAATTTGATATTAGGGTATTGAAAATTGAAATTTGGTATTAGAGTAGTGGAATATAACCAATCAGTGAACAATTTTTTTTCATAATTCCATTATCTCAGAAACGAGTATGGTTTAAGAACCAAAAATCTTAAAAGATCCGTTCTTGGGATGGAAAATATTTTTGATATAGATATTCCACGTAGAAAAAAATTCGAGAGAAAATACTAGCACATATTGATATTATTTCTTAGCGAATGCACTAGAATTGGATAGTGTCTCGATCGAAGTCCTGTTATGATGATGAAAATGATAGAATACAAGTAGGTTCATTTCTAATCACTTTAATGAAAAGATCTAATATTCACCTGTCACTTTGTAGTACATGCCCGTTTAGTCTCATAATTTTTCTCTGATTTTGCGCCCGATAAATAATTTCCTCAGCAACCAACATTTCCAACCTCCTTGTCACATTTTTTTGTATCATTGGAATAACGTCAATAAATATACATGGTTGAAAATAACGAAAAAATTTGATTGGCTTATTATTGATATTGTACTCCGAGTGAATTTACAGGGAAAGAGGAGTGGCTGAATCGAATGGGAATGGATGAGTGACTAGTGGTGAGCGCGGCATGGCGCATTCGCGCATTTGGAAAGGGGGAGAGGTACTTTTAGTATAATCACACAAAAATACTGAGGTGTGTTGTAGAGAATTTGAATCTTATTGTACATAAGCTGCATGTGGCGTCAGAGTGCCGCTGCGCTCACCAATCCACTCAATATATGTATCGATATATGTATATCCCATTCGAATGAACTGCGTTTCATGTAGAGTCGGCATGATGATACGAGCACATTAAAGCATTGCTCTAGACAAATAATCGTCAGACACGAATGTGCAAACTGTTTGGTAACTCCATTTCAAAGGGGTTCAGAGGGTGCATTGTCCTTAATTCGGTGAGAGAACCGCATCGTACACCTGCAAGTCTTGATACCATTCTTTACGATCTCGAACGTTTTGTATAGCACTAAAATTTCTGGATCCAGTATTATTGGGATATGGATGTTAATTTTGAAATGGATATTGGTAGATGCCGCGAGAGACGAGAAGTTCGAGATGAGACGAGAAAAATGAGATGAGAGACGAGACGAGAACGGATTTCCGGTGATACGAGACAAGACGAGAGAAGTGGATCGAAAGAACGAGAGATACGAAACGAGATGCGAGAGGGGATAATATAACTGGGCGTCGATCATGAGGGAGAAATTTTCTCTTGAGCTCATCTCACCAATGATCGGCTTGGATTATAACAATTAATTGAGAATGAATTAACTGCTACAATTGCGACGTGATCACTGCTCGCGTGAACTCACGAGGAAATTTCTTCTTCATGATCGAGGCCCTGAAACTAATTGTAGAAATATTTATTCACAATAACAAATATCTATTCAAAATCACAAACGCCAAATATCATGCATATCATTTCATATATATCATGCATATTTATAATTTTCGACCAATTGATCAGTGATAAAATATTGCTCTGACGGCGACCATATGCTCGACCATATTTCTCAATTTTCATCATCTTTCAAGCTCTCCTTCAGTTTTTCTTTGATTGAAGGAGCTAGGCCACACTGGAATCAAGAATTCAAGCACACCAACATTTTGATGCTTCCATCTGACAACCGACTTCGTTGCTTCCTCAGTACTTGTCCAGCTCTTGAAAATAATCGCTCAACCAGTGCACTACATGCTGGAATAGATAATAAATCTCGAACCCTGAGTGCCAGGCGAGGAAACTCACTTTCGTGCTGCTTCCACCACTGTAGAATATCGCTGTCCCAATCTGCTCGAGATGACTCTGCAAGTAATTATCCAATTCTATTCTCCACGCTGGTTTTTTTTATGTCCCTGAACAATACAGAGCCTTTTCGTCACTAGGCCCGATAAACCGCGATTCTAACTTCACTTCGTTCGGTTACAACGCGCCCAAGTCGAAAAATTCAGTCTTAGTTGAACTACCTCAGATCGTCGGGTTTTGGTCGGTTTCAGCACGTAGAATTCAACTTCCAGGTCTAGAACTGACTAGATTTTCAACGATCGTTGAGCAGTTTTGTCGGAAGTTAGTCCTTATTTTATGGTGTAGTTAGTCGGTTTCTAGTTTTGTTCTTGAATAAGTTAATTAATTATTCGATGAATAAATAAATAAATGCTCCGGCGTTAAAGCGTCAAACCGATGAGAATAAAATCGTGCAATGAAATATTCCTGAGTTCACGGAGGACTTTGAAAAATTGTTCCTCCGAATTTATTTTCTAAGTGTTTAAGAGGAGATAGAAGAAAAATCTATCCGAAAATTTTTTCTAAGTGTCTGCGGGACTTAGAAATTTTTTCGGGTCTATGTCAAAAAAACTTGCGTCAAAAAAACTCGGTCAAAAAAACTTCGTCAAAAAAACCCGAGGTAAAAAAGCTCTCGTCAAAACAACCTAACGTGGAAAAAAATTGTCAAAAAAAACCACAACAATAACAATAAAAATTAGAAAATAGAAAGAGATTATCAATGGCATTTTAATAATAAGAGGCGAAAAAAAAACCAGCGAGCCATATAGTACTCGAGATCTATGTGTAAACATCTCATCACCGCCGTACGGGTCTGTGATCCCCACTAGCGACATTGGCCGAGGGACTGCGTTGAAAGAGCAGCGCAGTTGCGTCATGTCCGGTTACAGACTTCCGTCGCATTTACACCAAATCACACTGAGCCGGAGTATGGTAGAAGCGAGCGGTAAGATGTTTACACATAAAAAACATGACAATAATTACAAAATCAGAATTCAACGAATACTCGTACGGCTAGTAACCGCCTACTCCTAACGAAATGTATGAGAAATTATAGACTTACAGCGTCATTCCCCTTCTATAGACGATACTATTCCAATCAGAGAAATAAGAAATGTCGATCGTCCCTTTCATGTAGAATCAAAACAAAAACAAAAATAACATTCTGATCGCCCAAAATACAAGTTGATCTCACAGGTTTTAATGACACAAGCTGAATTTAACAAGAGTTATTAGTCACAAGATTAATTTTCAAAACTCGTTTTGACCAGGTTTTTTTAACGAAGTTTTCTTCACGTTAGGTTGTTTTGACGAGGTTTTTTTTACGTCAGGTTTTTCTTGACGAAGTTTTTTTGACCAGGTTTTTTAACGAATTTTTTTTGACGAAGTTTTTTTGACGTGCTCCCATTTTTTCGAAGTTCCCAATTCAACTTTTATCGGTATACCGACGATGTACTAGTTAATGCCACCTAGAGATGAGTCCGCTA
This sequence comes from Coelinius sp. EB29, assembly GCA_035578325.1. Taxonomy (NCBI): domain Eukaryota; kingdom Metazoa; phylum Arthropoda; class Insecta; order Hymenoptera; family Braconidae; genus Coelinius; species Coelinius sp. EB29. Next base: position 384,606 of record JAOZGT010000028.1, on the reverse strand, counting down.
GTATTATACATATATTATTTATATTTTCAGTGCTAGGTTAAATTTGGTTGACTCAAGGGCAAGTTCATAGTTTTTTCTTCGAATTCTATATGTTATTTATATTCGAGTATAGAAGAATTAATTTAAATTAAAGTTTGAACAGAAGACTCTCGTGCGCCAGTTTATGCCACCCTCAAAACGGTTTGTGTCAGTTTCTGCCATGGCGAAGAGCCAGTTAATGCCACTGGATTGAAAAATCGTCTTTAATTACTATGAGAAGATTAAATAGTTATTTATTCCTGAAATTATGACAAATCTTTTCGTGATACATTAGATTTTATTCCAAGCATAACAAATAAAATTATTCTTCAGGTTTTTTTGGCATTATTATCGCACTTTGACCGTCAGACTCGTTCTCTCCTGTATCATCAATAAGCTCTTTTTTTATTTCTTTGGTGCCGATTGGCGATTCATTGCTAATCACGTCTTCTCGCTCGCTCTTAACTCGAACTCCAGACTTGATTGAATCATTTTTCTTCAACAATTTTGCCTCTTTATATTAGCTATATCCTTCAATTTTTTAGCCTCTCCCCTCTCTTTTCTCATTCTTATCTCTTCCATCTGCTTTTCTTTTCGTATTTGTCGACCAGCTTTAACTATTTCTCGATTCTTTCTCTTCAATTCTTGGACATTATTCTCTCCATTTTAATCCTCGCTATTTCGAGTGCTCTCTCAGCCTTCTTCGCGTCCTCAGCGGATTTTAGTACTTGTTTAGCTTTGTGGAAGATCTCCGAATCAGCATAAGCAGCCATTGACGGCATTTTTGCTTAAATCTCAGCATGTATGGCTCGCTTACCTTTCCCTCGTGCTGGATCAGGTACTAGGAGTGCTTTTTTGAAAGGAGATGGAAAATTTGGAATGGGATAACTAGTATTTTCTTCTTTGGGAGTTTTTTCATGTTTGGAATTAGAAGAGATACCACCAGTGGATTGAGTTGCGAGTTCCTCCTCTGGTTTCAATTTTGATTGCTCGTGAAATTTGAGATAGGAAGTTTCCAGGAGATTTTGTATGTCATTCTCCTGTCTATCTAGGAATAGGTCTGATAAATTGGATAGATCGGCTGTCACAATATTCTCATCAGTGGAATTTTGATCATCATAATTACTCCGTTTTGAAGCCATGATAATCTGTTTAGCAATGAGTTTTGAGACTTTTTCAAACTCAATTACATCTCTCTCATTATCGATTTCAGTAGATTCAGTTCAGATGTCTTGCAGCGCGTGTTTTGGTGCCCGAGACTGTGCTTGTGGTACATTCACTCTCGTAGTGTTTTCTAGACCTTTATCAGCGACTCGCGCCAACTCACCATCCTTAGATATTTCAAAGAAAACTGGTTCTTCCGTCTTTATAAACTCAGACAAGTCGGCTTCTGTAATACAAGAGTCACTTATGATTGGAGATAAGACTGATAACGTTCCTTCATCGTTGAAAAATTCATTCAAATTTTGATTTTCGTTGTTCGTTTCTTCTTGCTAACTCTGTAAATTTAAAGACGATACAAACTCACAACCTGAAGAATAATACCTACATTGTAACAGATTTCTACTCAATTCGCCCATTAAAATGCGATAAATGAGTACCCTCAAACAATTCGAAAATAATTAATCTAATCGAATCGTCTTCTTGTTCTTCCTAAACGTTATCAGAGTTCACATTATTCTCCAATCCTTTTATTTTTCTCCATACATGAAAGAGACTTCGATTCGATAAATTTCCCATCCATTCCTCCTCACTCTCCCTGAAGCTTTTCAAAACATCTTCATCGATGTGAGGATGTGACTCTCCATCACTTTCAAAGCATCCACAGTAGAATTTTCTTGTCGAGGCGTTGGAGTAACCGGAAGAGGCTTGGAACCTTTGAAAAATTTCTGGTAATCGATTGAATTTACAGAGAAAGGATGCAAACCCGTAGTTCGAAATCCATTTTTCAAAATAGACTCCCAGTTTAATGTGTCAATAGCTTTTTTCATCAGCCCTCCGAGTTTCTGATATTGTAAATGATCGTCGTTATTTTCGAATCTCCAATCTAGTACCACCTTTGTCCAAGCAGCTTTTAATTCGTCCAGTGGTTGAAGGATATGAGTCGCGTTTGGATGAAGCGCAGTGAGTATAGTCCTCTTTTCCTTGCAGAACCTGCTCAACGAATACGTCAAGTGGGATAAATGTCCATCAACATATAAAATTACTGGGAATTCAATTTTATTAGCGATCAACCATTTATAGAAAATGATAGAAATCCGGTCAGAAAATGATCTGGCTGTTTCCCAGCCGTTGTTTGTATGTCCAATTGCCCAATCTTTAAGGAATTCTGCTGAAATGCTACGAGGAATTTTCTGATACTTAAACAAAACCATTGGTGGTATTATTTGACCACCAGCAGCATTGACCAGTATTGACCAGCAGTATTTCCACAGAAGAGAGTTGTGAGGCACTCTTTGTTGTCATTTTTAAGGTATGAATATGCTGTTTTGTTGCCTTTCTCTACCAGGACAGTTTCTTCTTTTGGGGCCAAAAGAAACGAAGACTCATCACAGCTGAATATTCTCGATGCATCCAGATCCATCACACCCTCTTTCTCGAACTGCTCCTCAACTTCTTTAAACCACTTTCGAATACTTTCCTCATTTAGACAAGCTCGAGAATATTGTAAATTCTGAGATAATTTTTCACAGAGCTCAGGATGACGTTCTTGGAAGCTATCCTACCAACTACGTCCTGGTGTATTTTTTTTAAAGACTTCTTCTTTTCTCTTCATTTCCCTCAGTAATAATTTAATACTATTTAATAATTGATATTTGGCTACTGGAAATCCTCGTGCGCTCATGACTATGATCCATTCCACTAGTCGAGCTTCAACATTTTCACCTAGGATGCAGAATGGCCCTCTCCTTTGGATTACAGGTTTTAATATTCCATTTTTCTTGTATCTCAGAGTCGTTCTAGGAATGTTGTAGGTTTTGGAAACAGTGGCAACTGGAGATCCATCCTCAATTGCTTTCAAAGCCTCCTTCAACTTCAATTCTGTCTATTTTAGTGTGCACGGAGAAAAAAATTCAGTAAAAATTCCGTGTCTTTTTCGTAATCGTGGGGCGACCTTGAAATGTGGGAAAAATTACGTGAAGTTCCGTAATTTTTTACTTAAAATCACGGAAAGACTACGTTCACTTAAAGTAAAAATTACTGAAAGTCACGTAATTTTTCCCACATTTCAAGGTCGCCCCACGATTACGAAAATGACACGGAATTTTTACTCAATTTTTTTCTCCGTGTGGGGGTTTTTTTCCTTCGTTTTAGTCCTATTAAGAAGGGAAAATATCGTACATAAATTCATTCCAAATTTATGCCATTATTTTTCACCGAATGGAAAAAAGTTGATTAATAATTAGTTCGAACTGAATATTGAAGATTGATATTTCTACAGAAGTGTAGGACAATTGTAAGGTTTATGTGAACGAGTGGCACTGGACTGGCACAAGGGTCCATCAGGAGGTGCCAGTGATTGCCACATCTATTGTCGTGTTAAACATATGATTCCATCAATGTTCAACGATTTCATCTGATAGAATAATTAATTTGTGACAGATACATACAATTTTCAATTGAGTTAGTACTTACATTTTGAAGAAATTGAGCGAAAACTAAAGTGTATATTCTAACCTTTCGCACAGAGCGACAACCGTTTTACCCAGTTCAGCGTGTCTGTCACATTTGGCGGTGTAGTAAAAAATACTTCTTATGGATAGAAAGTGATAATTTTTTGTGATAAAGGGCAGGAGAGATTATTCTAGACATTCATGGTGAGCACTATGAAATTCAAAAATTATTTCACTTGTATATACCGGGAAATGTGCTTAAAGTAGCAGAAACCGGGACAGTGGCAATAACTGGTACATTGACGGTAAGGTCTGTCTCAAAGAGTCAATGGAATAGACCAATTCGAGTAATAAAAAGGATTAAACCGAAAACCGACCTCGGTATTTGTCATTCGTCGGTTTTGGGTCGTAGAATTCAACTCTGAATCTAACTTCCGACAAACGTGCGTTCATTTAGACCAAAAACCGTCTGAATTTCTCGACTCGGGTGGTTTTCGGGCCTCGTAATGAAAAATTTCATTGCTCACGAGGCGATAAAAGTATTTTCCGACTTATGTGATTATAATCCTCGCCTTCGCCTCGGATTATAAAGTCACATTCGTCGAAAATACTATTACAAATATCTAACAGATTATGTAGAAACATGTAAAAATCAACTCGATTCAATTCATCGCGATGTTCGAAATAAACTTCAAATCAAGAGTGATAGAATAAAATCGAAATTTTTGACATTAAAACGAATATGATCTACTTCCAACCCAATCAAAAATTTTGGTTTTTCAACCCTCGTAGAGTTAAAGGGGGACAAAAAATCCCCTAAACTTCAATGTGATTGAGAAGGACCTTACGTTATTAAAAACAAGTTGAATGACGTGGTTTATCGCATTCAAAAATCTTCCCATTCTAAACCTAGAGTAATCCATATTAATCGGATTGCTCCATATGAGGATTGGAATCTCATTATTTTTCTTTCCTATCTTCTAATTATTATTTTCTTCTATTTATTTCTGTTCATTACTAACCAGAATTAACAGAAAACTTATTTTCTTTCGTTTTATCCATTTTATTTCACAGAAAAGATTAAAAGATAACGATAGCGTATAGCTACTCTATTTTTCTTCATTTTCTTCTAGAAAAGGATTTTATTCTTTCTTTGGATTTTCTTTCCATTCCTTTCAATCAACTTCCCCTTCATTTGACTTTCCCTTCATTTGACTTCATTTGTTTCTGCTCCTTTTGTTCATTTTCTTTTAGAATCATTTCCCGGACTATCTTCTCATATTACCAGACTGAGGACATCATCGGATTAAGACTACGACAATCAAACTATTTTCAGTCAATTCCTGTTCTCTTTTGTATTTTCCGTCTGGGTTTTCGAAGAGAACATGGGTTATGGGCCCCAGATAACTTAAATCTCGGTTATCATCTGTAACTGACATTTCAGTTGCCCTTAACAGGTTTGCCTGATTGTCGGGACGATAATCTTTCTTTCAGTGGAGGGAGTAATGTTATAAATATCTAATTTACCCGTCGAATGTATTCCATCATGTATGCATTCGATCTTCCCTTCTTTCCTTTCCTCTGAAGTTCTCTTTCTTTTGTTTTGTATTCAGTCTTTTCTTTTATTTTAAGGGATTTACATGTCTATTTTATTGATTGATCTTATTTTTTTAATAAATAATTTATTTTGGACCCATGTGCGCTTCAATACTTTTATAGGCCTAGTGATGAAATATGCTATTAATTTTCTATTATATTCATCCTCAGAGGCCTCCAAAGATGATTCATTTTCTTCAGGCTGTGATTCCTCTACTTTTGCATATTTCAGTTCTGAAAATCAGTTCAAACTTAGAATAGAATTCATTTTTCAATTCCTTGTCCCATTGAGATCGATCAAACGTTTCAAGTTTGTGTCTTGAATCCAATACTAAAACTGCACAATAGATCCAATTAGCTAATCGCTAGTTTTTCAGCAGTTTGTTTCGACCTTCTTGAAATGTCAATAACACTAATTCGTCGCATTTATTATCATCTGATTTATTGTCCAGACGAGTACACAACTCTTCAAGAGTGTTACGGTTTTTGAGACGATTTTCATTTAATTTAACCAACCTTAAGGGGGACCTCAGAGCTGATCGGACTGTAACTAGTTACAACAGGAAGAAACCAAAAGAATAGGGAAGTGAATTTCTTCAGTAGTAGGGAACTGATTGCGTGGGATTAGGTACTAAAGTACGTAAATGGAGCTATAACGTCACAGTGGAGAGAGAAAAGGTTACGGAGGCAAAAGAGATGAATTTTGACACTTTAATAAATTAGTTTATTCTACCGAGGAAATTACACACACAGTTCAAGATAAAAACCGAAAGGAAATGGGAGGAAATAGAGGAAAATAATAAATAGTTTTAGTTGTTTTCTAAAATTAACTTACAGTAGTTGGTGGGAAAACTAGCGTGAATCACTCAGGTAGGATGACTCTGAAATCCGGTGGCAGGTACCGATGCAGGTGTGTATTGTAGAAGGCTCGGTGTGGCGGAGGTGTCAGCAGGGGTGCCAAAAACCCCAAGGTGTCGACTGTAGACTGGGTTAGGCCAGGTTGATGACCTCTGCAGCAGGTTTTTATTTACGTGGAGTCGTATTACGCCCCCAAGTTTCAATGGTGTTGCGGATGGTTAGCTCGGACTGGATCTTGACGTAGAACCAGATGATTGCGAAAATCAGAGTGATTGTCAATAATATTCGTATTAGGCTCAGCAGGATGAAAATACTGCTGTTTACAATTGCAGAAAGAGCCAGCTCGGTGAAATCTCGTGACAGGATTTAGTACAGGACTCTCGCAATGAGAGTTCCAGATTTTCTGAGACTCGTCGAGGTGGTTGTAGAGCAAATCACCCAGGTGAAACCTCGTAACCAGACTTAGTACTGCTGTGCCCAGATGTAGACTCTTATGAAAGAGTTGTGTAATTCGATGATTTTGTACTGGACTCTCTTGTACGAAGAGGTGTTAATTCTGATGAGTGACTGACAGAGTCACGGTGTAATCGATGCTTGTAGAATTTTCTGACTGACAGAGTCACGGTGTAACCGATGCTTGATGAATTTTCTGACTGACTGGCTGAGGGCTGCATCCTCCCTTATATATCATCCGATTCCTATGGCTTGTACCGCAATGTGCACACCCATCCTTCTCCAGGGCATTAAAATATTTACTTCAAAGCATTTTCCGTATTTCCATGGATAAATTTTACCATAGATTGGGTATCATCGGCGAGATATAATCAGAACCTCTTCACTAGGGTTTTTTCAACTTTATAGTCTTTTTATTGCCATTTTCGTTTTCTGGGGATCCAGCTGTACTGTTGTGATACATAAGGATGGTGTTAGTGCGAGGTACAATATCCATTGGGTTTCAGCCGGGTACGACTCATGAGTGATCCCATCTTGGTTGAATTTGTACTGTAGGTTCGTTAGGTGGGAGGAGGTGGTACTGCTGATCTTTTGATTTTCAATTTCCTCTTCTTTGAATATTTTCTGAAAAACATATCCAGCGGATGAGCAGCTGTCCTCCCTCGTAAGAGACTGGTCTGTGTTATCTGCAAGATTCAATTTTTAATCTTGTCCTCTCAGTGGTTTGTTCCAACGTATCTGCTTGACGGTGTTTGTTAGACTATATTTTTATGGCATTTCGTGGAACTCACTATCCCTCTTGTTGTCTCGGTAGTGCCTTTTTGGGTTTTCCATGCTCCTGGGGTTGCCAGCCGCAGCGTTTTACGATCTTCTTTCCATACGGTCCGATGTAGAAAAGAGAAGTGGGATGTAATAAACTAAACAAGAATCTGTCAGTTTGTCCTCACAATATTTTCCCTGATTCTCCCTTTTCTATCCCAGTGTATTTCTCCGGTACATCTGTAGTTGCTTGTGGAATCAGTGGAGTGGGGGCCTCCCTCACTGCCGTATTGATTTTTCTTTTCCATACCAACGTTTTCATTACTTTTCTTTTTTTTTCATTTAATTAACCGCGGGATCCGCGACAAGATTATCAATGACAACGTTGATACCAGTTACAACTAAAGGCAACGTGGCGTATTGATCTCCATGTAATGAAATAGATAACTAAGCGAAAATGGATAAATACTTCTCCAATGTCGCCAGAGAAGTCCAGTGTTTATCATTGATATGAAACTGCTTGACACGTTTACCGTTGCAAGTGAGAGCAGGGAGAGATTTTTTCATCTTCAATCCCAGTGGATTATCCCACTGATATCGTACTATATGTACTGCTCCATCTGGTAGAGATATGTCGAGTGGTAACTGAACACATTTCTCTCCAAAAATTTTGCAAAATCGTTGTAGTCAAAAGTTGCAGCTTTTGAGAGTTTTTTAATGCTTTGCACAGGTTGCGTAATTTCACCACTGGTAAATCTTCTGGTTTCTTCTCACTTCCAACATTTCCTTCAGCAATTTCATCCTCTTCATCCGAGGAATCGGCACCAGGGTCATCATCACCAGCACATGCATCATTCTCATCATCATCTTCATCAGCTTCATCATCCTCATGTGCATTATCTAATTTTAATTTCGTAAGGACGATTTGTACTGCAAGATTAATTATATGCGCAAAGCACCGGAACTGTTGATATTCAGAATTGGAAGATATACCATAGAGAGAGAATATCTTCTCAAGTTCTTCCATAAATGTAGTATTCACCGAAGCATTGTCCACAGTTATTCCGTGAATTTTTGCATTGAATTTGCGTGAATTTTTGTGCATCCTTACCTCCATTTCTTTTTCTTCGAGTAATGCACTCGCTTGATTCTGTCTAGACGTCTTTCCTGGGAATAACATTTCATGAATCTCTTCATGTTGTTTCTGTAAATGCCACTTTAATCCTTTCGTGTTTGATAGTTTCATTTTTATTCTAGTGAGAACATTACTCTCACGACACATTTTACAAATACGAAACTTGACATCGCCACTCGCTTCACTCACCACCTCAAATTGAAAATATTCTGCATAACGACTACGGCCTGATGCTTCCAATTGTATCTCATTGACCGTAACGTCAATGTTGTTTCCATCGTCGTTCGAAGGTGATGGCTCGACGCATTCCTCAATAGTTTCAACAATGTCCTTTCCTCTCAATAATTTATTTTCTTTGTTACGGTTACTATCCTGATTTTTTCTCTTGCTCATGATTAATGTGATTAAGAGAAAATTTCCCCAACTGTAAATTACTCGAGGATCTTGTCACATGCAATATACGTTGTGAACTAAACCGCTCTAGCAGAATATTTCCGACTTGGTGATAGAGCTTGTGTACACTATCGGCTTATAGATACTGCGGGACAGTTAGTACACAAAAGTATGACTCATTGATAATCCGACAGGTGAATGGCTTCATTTACTAACTGATTGTAACTGAATTCCGTGATTGCCTAAATATATTTATGGTGACGACTCGAGATAGACCGAGACGAGATGAAACGATACGAGATAATATGCGAGAGAATCTCTCATTCTCGACGAGACGAGGCACAAAATTTTTCTCGTATTTCGAGACAAGACGAGTCAAGAAAACTGATTGCTATCAACGAGACAAGACGAGAATTTGTACACAGGGTATCCCACAACTACTCTGCTTCCTTTGGGGTGATGAAAGGGGATGATATTTGAAGTATAAAGTTCCTCTTCGGTTTTGGGATCGGACAACTTTTTTTTTGATTTTTTAAAAAAATATGTCTGACTTGTCATGTTTTTTTCATTCGTACTACTTTTTATGATTTTTTTTTTTCTTCAATTTTTTGGGTTTTTTAGGACTGATTATCGGCACATACCAACCACAGCCCCCCCACCCCTTTTTTCGCCCTCTAATGCTGGGAATTATTTTTCAAAAACATAAATTCAAAACTGACTAATTTTTTTTTTCACTGGTGCTATCTATCAAGTTCGTATCCACCAATGAAAGTACGCCTTCTCACTCCCTCACGCCGCGAATTATTTCTAAAAATCCATACGGTAATTACAAAATATTTGATTTTTTGGTTTGTTTTTTTTTTAGTTTTTTTAACCTACCTATCGACCCATCAACATGAAAACTCCCCCTCGTCACATCTCCGGTCCCTGAATCATTTTCAAAAACCAAAAAAACAATTCCAAAATTGAATATTATTTTTTTTTGTTTTTTTTTTGGTTTTTTTACCTGGTTCAGTAGGCCTGATATTCACCCATTGACCCATCAGCATGAAAACTCCCCCTCGTCACATCTCCGATCACTGAATCATTTTCAAAAACCAAAAAGAATATTCCAGAATTAAATATTATTTTTTTTGTTTTTTTTTTTATTTTTTCCACCTGGTTCAGTAGGCCTGATATCCACCCATCAACTCATCAACATGAAAACTGCCCCTCGTCACATCTCCGATCACTGAATCATTTTCAAAAACCAAAAAGAATATTCCAGAATTAAACATTATTTTTTTTTGTTTTTTTTTTTGGTTTTTTCCACCTGGTTCAGTCGGCCTGATATCCACCCATCAACCCATCAACATGAAAACTCCCCCTCGTCACATCTCCGGTCTCTGAATCATTTTCAAAAACCAAAAAGAATATTCCAGAATTAAATATTATTTTTTTTTGTTTTTTTTTGGTTTTTTCCACCTGGTTCAGTCGGCCTGATATCCACCCATCAACCCATCAACATGAAAACTCCCCCTCGTCACATCTCCGGTCTCTGAATCATTTTCACAAATAAAAAAGAAAATTCCAGAATTAAATATTATTATTTTTGGTTTTTTTTTTTGGTTTTTTCCACCTGGTTCAGTCGGCCTGATATCCACCCATCAACCCATCAACATGAAAACTCCCCCTCGTCACATCTTCGGTCTCTGAATCATTTTCACAAATAAAAAAGACAATTCCAGAATTAAATATTATTTTTTTTGTTTTTTTTTTTTGGTTTTTTTCACCTGGTTCAGTAGGCCTGATATCCACCCATTTACCCATCAACATGAAAACTCCCCCTCGTCACATCTCCGATCACTGAATCATTTTCAAAAACCAAAAAGAATATTACAGAGTTAAATATTATTTTTTTTTTGTTTTTTTTTTGGTTTTTTCCACCTGGTTCAGTAGGCCTATATCCACTCATCAACCCATCAACATGAAAACTCCCCCTCATCACATCTCCGGTCTCTGAATCATTTTCACAAATAAAAAAGAAAATTCCAGAATTAAATATTATTTTTTTTTTTTTTTGATGTTTCAATAAGCCTACCACCTACTTATCATCCCGTCAATATTAAAACTCCTCCTCGTCGCTCGCTCGGTCTCTGAGTTGTTCTCAAAAATCCAAAATGAAATTACAAAATGGTCCAAAAGAATGCAGACAACTGTCGAATCTAGGCAACCGTCGCTCTTTTAAGATTTCGACAGCTCGTTGTTGGATGTTCCTCCACGCAAGTCAAGGGCTCTTCCTCGATGTCAAGATGATGTTAAAGTTTCCCCTGTTTGCGACCTTGTGGCACCATGACGTTCTGTCGCACGCGAGCATCCACAGTTTGGAACACATGAAGATAGGAATGTCGTTAAACAGGGTATCTTACATTATAAATTCGCACTGCTTCTGTTCTATCTCGCTCAAATTATCCATACATGAGATACATATCGACGTATTCGTTCACTGTGTGATTTTACATTTTTCACTTCACGCTCAATTCTAGTGAAGAATCAAACAAAGATGACGCTCTCTCATTAAAACATCATATTCACTTTTTATTTTCCGTATTTGTCACTGAGGAAATTTCTGAGAACCTTCAGAAACCTTCAGTGTTTACATCCCAACGAAATAAGAGACGATGGAAATAAAATAAATGAAATTTCGATATTGTGATTCATTCTGTTTACATCGTCTTTTGTTCTCATGTTATGTCAACACCGGCAATTCTTAGAAGTGCTCGGCAATTATTTCAGTTTTAAATAGAAAAATAAGAGGGGGATAGTGAGTTTTGGAAAGAAAGAGTCATTCTTGTTCGATTCTTTGACAGAGTCGGATCTGAAGTGAAAAATGGATAAATACACAGTGAATGAATACGTTGACATGCATCTTATCAATGGTGCATGCAAGTTAAATGGTAACAAGGCAGTGGAAATGTACGCATTGAAATATCCTCATCGATCACATCCATCTCGACAAGTCTTTTTTGATGTGGATGCTCGGATGCGAGAAAACCACGTGTTGCCACAAGGTGGCGAGGGGAGATCTTACCGTCATCTCGACATTGAAGAAGAGGTCTTGGCGTGCGTGGAAGCAGATCCAACGACGAGCTGTCGAATGCTTGAAAGAGCAACCGGCTGCCCGAAGTCAACGGTGAACCGAATCCTGCTGGAAAATTCTCTCCATCCATTCCACTACACAACAGTCCAAAAACTCGAGCCAGGAGATGCAAAGCAGCGGTTGCTCTTTTGTCAAGAGTTTTTGGCGTTGCATGACCAAAATGGTAATTTTTTGTCTCAAATCATGTGGACAGACGAAAGTTTGTTTACTAGAGAGGGGATTTTCAATCGGTTTAACTGGCACAAGTATGCCGAAGAAAATCCTCACTTGATTTGGGAAAAAAAATTTCAGACACGGTGGAAAGTAAACGTTTGGGGAGGAATAGTGGGTGATAAGGTTTTTATTTCCGAGCTTCCGGATATAATGAACGTGAGTATTTATAACGTACACATCCAGTCACGTACGAAATACAACGGGAAAAATGTTTCTATTTTCCTTTATCCGTCTTCGCAGGGTGAGAAGTATTACCAATTTGTCTCACAGACTTTGCCGGAAATGCTAGACGACGTACCACTCAATGCTAGACCTCAGTGGTTCCAACAGGATGGAGCTCCACCTCACAGTGCACGCATTGTTACCGAGTACTTAAACGATCAATTTCTTGGACGTTGGTACGGTCGCTATGGCCAACTTCACTGGCCAGCACGGTAAGACTACTCGAGGAAAAATAGAAAGTGCCGTAGAATAATATATTTTTATGTATAGCTCACCTGATCTGACACCTCTAGACTTTTTCCTTTGGGGCTATCTGAAGGAACAAGCCTACAGGACAGAGCCAGAGACCGCGAAGGACTTGGTAGCACGACTGCATGCAGCCGTGACTAGCGTAGATGCTGAAATGCTCCAGCGTGTGAGAGTGGAAGTCCTCAGGAGGGTCCATGCTTGCATAACTGCGGGGGGTGGCCATTTCCAGCAAATGCCATAGCGGAGAACAAAACAATCGGCCCTTCTCAGGGCCACAAAAATAAAACGTAGAGAGAAATTCTTTTGCCACGAAATCCTCTTGGTACGAATTAAATTCATGATCACAAGGCGACGAAGAGTTCTCATGTTGATGGATTAATGGGTGGATATCAGGCCTACTGAACCAGGCGGAAAAAACAAAAAAAAAAACAAAAAAAAATAATATTTAATTCTGGAATATTCTTTTTGGTTTTCGAAAATGATTCAGTGACCGGAGAGGTGACGAGGGGGAGTTTTCATGTTGATGGGTCAATGGGTGGATATCAGGCCTACTGAACCAGGTGAAAAAAACCAAAAAAAAACAAAAAAAATAATATTCCAAAATAATATTTAATTCTGTAATTTTCTTTTTGATTTGTGAAAATGATTCAGAGACCGAAGATGTGACGAGGGGGAGTTTTCATGTTGATGGGTTGATGGGTGGATATCAGGCCTACTGAACCAGGTGGAAAAAACCAAAAAAAAAAAACAAAAAAAAATAATATTTAATTCCGGAATATTCTTTTTGGTTTTTGAAAATGATTCAGTGATCGAAGATGTGACGAGGGGGAGTTTTCATATTGATGGGTCAATGGGTGGATATCAGGCCTACTGAACCAGGTGGAAAAAACCAAAAAAAAAAAACAAAAAAAAATAATATTTAATTCCGGAATTTTCTTTTTGATTTGTGAAAATGATTCAGAGACCGGAGATGTGACGAGGGGGAGTTTTCATGTTGATGGGTTGATGGGTGGATATCAGGCCTACTGAACCAGGTGGAAAAAACCAAAAAAAAAAACAAAAAAAAATAATATTTAATTCCGGAATATTCTTTTTGGTTTTTGAAAATGATTCAGTGATCGGAGATGTGACGAGGGGGAGTTTTCATATTGATGGGTCAATGGGTGTATATCAGACCTACTGAACCAGGTGAAAAAAACCAAAAAAAAAAAAAACAAAAAAAATTATATTTAATTCTGGAATTTTCTTTTTTATTTGTGAAAATGATTCAGAGACCGGAGATGTGACGAGGGGGAGTTTTCATGTTGATGGGTTGATGGGTGGATATCAGGCCTACTGAACCAGGTGAAAAAAACCAAAAAAAAAAAACAAAAAAAATAATATTTAATTCTGGAATTTTCTTTTTGATTTGTGAAAATGATTCAGAGACCGGAGATGTGACGAGGGGGAGTTTTCATGTTGATGGGTTGATGGGTGGATATCAGGCCTACTGAACCAGGTGGAAAAAACCAAAAAAAAAAAAACAAAAAAAAATAATATTTAATTCCGGAATATTCTTTTTGGTTTTTGAAAATGATTCAGTGATCGGAGATGTGACGAGGGGGAGTTTTCATATTGATGGGTCAATGGGTGGATATCAGGCCTACTGAACCAGGTGAAAAAAACCAAAAAAAAAACAAAAAAAATTATATTTAATTCTGGAATTTTCTTTTTTATTTGTGAAAATGATTCAGAGACCGGAGATGTGACGAGGAGGAGTTTTCATGTTGATGGGTCAATGGGTGGATATCAGGCCTACTGAACCAGGTGGAAAAAACCAAAATAAAAACAGAAAAAAAAAATATTTAATTCTGGAATTTTCTGTTTGGTTTTTGAAAATGATTCAGAGACTGGAGATGTGACGAGGGGGAGTTTTCATGTTGATGGGTCAATGGGTGGATATCAGGCCTACTGAACCAGGTGGAAAAAACCAAAATAAAAACAGAAAAAAAAAATATTTAATTCTGGAATTTTCTGTTTGGTTTTTGAAAATGATTCAGTGATCGGAGATGTGACGAGGGGGAGTTTTCATGCTGATGGGTCAATGGGTGGATACCAGGCCTACTGAACCAGGTAAAAAAACAAAAAAAAAAACAAAAAAAAATAATATTTAATTCTGGAATATTCTTTTTGGTTTTCGAAAATGATTCAGTGACCGGAGAGGTGACGAGGGGGAGTTTTCATGTTGATGGGTCAATGGGTGGATATCAGGCCTACTGAACCAGGTGAAAAAAACCAAAAAAAAACAAAAAAAATAATATTTAATTCTGGAATTTTCTTTTTGATTTGTGAAAATGATTCAGAGACCGGAGATGTGACGAGGGGGAGTTTTCATGTTGATGGGTTGATGGGTGGATATCAGGCCTACTGAACCAGGTGGAAAAAACCAAAAAAAAAAAACAAAAAAAAATAATATTTAATTCCGGAATTTTCTTTTTTATTTGTGAAAATGATTCAGAGACCGGAGATGTGACGAGGAGGAGTTTTCATGTTGATGGGTCAATGGGTGGATATCAGGCCTACTGAACCAGGTGGAAAAAACCAAAATAAAAACAGAAAAAAAAAATATTTAATTCTGGAATTTTCTGTTTGGTTTTTGAAAATGATTCAGAGACCGGAGATGTGACGAGGGGGAGTTTTCATGTTGATGGGTCAATGGGTGGATATCAGGCCTACTGAACCAGGTGGAAAAAACCAAAATAAAAACAGAAAAAAAAAATATTTAATTCTGGAATTTTCTGTTTGGTTTTTGAAAATGATTCAGTGATCGGAGATGTGACGAGGGGGAGTTTTCATGCTGATGGGTCAATGGGTGGATACCAGGCCTACTGAACCAGGTAAAAAAACCAAAAAAAAAACAAAAAAAAATAATATTCAATTTTGGAATTGTTTTTTTGGTTTTTGAAAATGATTCAGGGACCGGAGATGTGACGAGGGGGAGTTTTCATGTTGATGGGTCGATAGGTAGGTGAAAAAAACTAAAAAAAAAAAACAAACCAAAAAATCAAATATTTTGTAATTACCGTATGGATTTTTAGAAATAATTCGCGGCGTGAGGGAGTGAGAAGGCGTACTTTCATTGGTGGATACGAACTTGATAGATAGCACCAGTGAAAAAAAAAATTATTCAGTTTTGAATTTATGTTTTTGAAAAATAATTCCCAGCATTAGAGGGCGATAAAAGGGGTGGGGGGGCTATGGTTGGTATGTGCCGATAATCAGTCCTAAAAAACCCAAAAAATTGAAGAAAAAAAAAAATCATAAAAAGTAGTACGAATGAAAAAAAACATGACAAGTCAGACATATTTTTTTAAAAAATCAAAAAAAAAGTTGTCCGATCCCAAAACCGAAGAGGAACTTTATACTTCAAATATCATCCCCTTTCATCACCCTAAAGGAAGCAGAGTAGTTGTGGGACACCCTGTATATTGGCAGTTTCACTGGATTAAATCCTGTGAAAGCCCAGAATCTACTGGCCAAAGAAGGGCAGAGGGAATTTGCGGAGAATATCAGCACTGCAAAAACTTTGGTGATTGTCACTTTTGGGGATACTGGTCAAATGAATTTTCGTTATGAAATAGTATATTATGCGGTTACATCTGAAAACTCTTCAGCCATAATTTCCTTTTACATTCCCCAATTTTCGCTGGAGAAATAGAAGGTTCATGATCTCAAAATTATGATTGTTACAATAACCTTGATGACCTGATATCTCTCGAGCCCATCTCTGTCGCCGCACATGACATTGCCTTTCTTATATTGGATTTTTGTAATCTGTTCCAGGCACGATCGTAATCGATACATATGCGTGTAATTAATTTATTGTAATTACAATATCATTAATTTTTCATCTTTTACAAGAGTTCTTGTCTGGTGTTCAATCGATCTGGCACCAATTTATAGTGACATCGAGACGGTTTATAAATACCAATTAGTGGAGGAAGTTATTGAATTTTTCATTACTCAAGGCTCGCTTTCATAGTGCCCTTGTTATATTCCTTGGCTTTCATATTCTCTTTATATTTTTCGCTGACGCACCTCTCGATTTAAATGATCTGAATACTGAACTTTCAGTACAATTGTTCACCTAAAAATAGAGGTTTTGAACTCACTGTTCCTGAACCTTAATATCATATGATACTCAAAAATGCAATTGGATTTCATTCATTTAATTTTCTTATTCTTCAATCTCATCATTAATATATTTTTCAGTATTATACATATGTTTGTGGACGTATCATTTTATCATTTATTGACGTGAGAAAAAAGTGAAGGTATTGAGGTAAGTGAGGTATTTTAATGCCGTCGAATGTACATATAAGGAGAATCAGGAATATGGTCACCTTAATAATTTTTATGATGAAAAAATAAAGATCAAGATCACCTCTACCAGTATATGATATATATAGTTGAGGTTGATCGGAGATATTGAAAGAGATAAAATAAAAAGAGTAATGAGAAATGGGAAAAGAAATTAGTGGATAGGTGGGGATTTTCGGGCCCACATATGTGGGGAATATATAAATGCCGAGCAGGGTGCAATTCCGGTTAGTGAAAACAGTGGGCTCGGCTCCAGTGGTGAACCTCATTGTGATTTGAGGTGAGTGTTTAGGCAAACTTTCCTATGAGAGGATCATGAATATTATTATATTATACTTTCTTGGTTGAAGATGCTCAAGATTCTTCTCTTCGTGGGAGCTTGCAGTGCCGCTAGGGTTTCAAGGCAATTCATGCACCTAGAATTCGCACCAGGACATCCCTTTCAATCCACGTACTATCCTAATTATCTGCTCCATAATATTTTCCAGGTATAAAAATATTTATTCAGAAGTCCAATTTCCAATGAACAACACCCTATTAGTTAATATACTGGACATGAAACATCAACATACAATTTTATTCAGAAGGTTAAATGGATGAATTGAAATTATTCGATAATTGATTATTTTCATCTTATTGCGGGTATAATTTCGTCCTTCTGATTACGAATTCGATTATGGAATTCAATCGAAAAAAATTAAATCGGTTAGTTCTTGAGATATTGAAGAAAAATGATTTTTTTGAAAAACAGCTATGTCTCAAGAACTAATGGACGAATCGGACTGAAATTTCAGATTTTTATCGATAATATTCGTGCAGTTATTGATATAATTAGAGAAAAAATTGGCACATACATACATGCATACATACAGAGATCTTCTAAGAACATCATATCTTTACGTTTCATAACATTCTACACCATTTCCACGCAAAATTAGAGAAAGTGAAAAAATTGCTATCACAATGCTTTCCTCAGGAAGCAAAATCATTGGAAAACCACTTGTGATTCACTTCAGAGTAGAAATATTCATTTTTCATAAAGAACCAGTTGGAGCGATCACTTTGTGCCTAATTCTCCGTGTTAATTCTTAACCAGGTGGATCCGAACAGGCTGATCCAAGGAATAATTTCTGATGGAAGACCTGGTATTTCGCCGGTTCAATCTCCATTCCACTACTTTTTCACGCCAGTATATGATGACAGAATTCACCTGAGTCCGGTAATATTCGATAAAGTATAATTAATTATATTACTAAACCTACAGTTGGCCCTACCTTGAACCTGTTGGTAATGTATTGAGAGAAAAAAAATGGTAAAAATTCGGGTGGTAGCACGGTACAATGGATTCATTTGCCAAGCATCCGCACTTTTCCTATGCAGCACCGAAGAAATTTCTATAAACACGAGAAAAATTCATATAAATACGGGAAAAATTCCTACAAATATATGACAAATTACTGTACTGTACAGGAAAATTCCAGGTGTTTGGCAAATGAACCCATTTTACCCTTGGATAGTACTGCTAAAGCTGTTATTTGCTCTTGCGGCAAGTACCCGTTTTAAAGCATTGTCAAATCAAAGAGTGGTAGCGAAGCTGGACGGAATCCATTTCTACAACTGCTAAGCTCCACCCAGCCTCTCTCTCGTCAATTTCTCGGACTTCTTGGATAATGTGATATTACTGATGATCATTTTCCCCATTCAAATTTCGACCAATGGAATGACAGGATTTGAATTCACATGTATGGTGTGAATAACATCGATTATTGTCGGTTATACCCTTATACCAAGGCTATTGCTAAGCAATAAACAATCATAAACCATGTTCATCATTCCTCGAAAATGTGAAATCCTATCCGTCAAATGGCTGAAATTCGAATGGAAGAAATTATCCGACCAATATGAAACAATTGCAATTTTTAATATGAAATTGAACTGGAATTGAAATATTCCTTGATTTTCACTCGAAATAATTTTTAAATAGTAAATTCATATCGACCACCTCTGATTTGTTTATAGCAGCAGAAATTCACTTCCATAAATTTTTCCAGTTATTCCCGAATTATCAACAAATGATACCAAGTTACATTCCGCAAAAACCTTCAAGACCTCCACAAATGCCTCCATTGGGAGACGATGGGATTGAGAAATTGGATGAAAAGTTGGACCCGGCAATGCCAGATCACTCGAACGGTGAAAATATCCCCCAAAATGATGATGATACTGTTACAATTGAAGCTATTTAAATATACTAAAAAAAATAACTTTTTACATTATTATGTAAAAATCACAGATCGAGCAAAATTGGAATATTTTCAAGGAAAAATAAATTGTCCCATAATGAGTTAGTTTTACAAATCACTCAAATGTACATGAAAATAGAAATGAATTTCTCTGATATTGGTATAAAACGTATATTATTGAATTATCATTGTAAGAGTTCGTTACCCGAAGCCTCAATCTAGAAGATAAAGGGGTCAGAAGTATTAGACTCTCGACACTTGAGTGCACTTTGATGCATAACAAAAGTCGACGACATTCTTTCATGTAACATCGTCAACTGCATCCAAAATTATAAAATTAAGTGAAAAAGCAAGTGATAATGTATGCTGCACAAATATTCCTGAATATATCATTTCTGTCATCACTGCCATTTCCATTGGACTTTCCTTCTAAATCAGGAAATCTACTATCGAGAAATGACAGTCTCAAAACAGTACCTCATCATAGGGATCAATCAGAACCCACCACATTGAAAGACAAATTTTTGTTATTGGAAAGATTAAAGAGAGAATTTACGAGCGATCATTATCAGTTAGCGCGTGAGGCTTACGAACGAGAAGTGAATGATAGTATTACAGATTATTATGCGCAGAGGAAGGCAGTGATGGACAGGTATCACGCGAGACAAAAGGAAATTGCCGATAAATTCAGGGGAAAATCGACAACGTTAAAACCTTACATTGTTCCCACTACCGATAAGACCGACTATTTCAAAGAAAATTCTACAAGACCTCAGGACGATGCTCCTTCGAATAATGCGGTAAGAATCAAATAATTTGGTTTCACAGTAGTAGAAGATATTGTACGATACACATGACAAAGTGATTTCTAATTTATGTCATTATGCAATCCTAAAAAATTAATTTTTTCACTTGTACCGTAATATACAATTTTGTCGTCCTTAAGGATATTTTTAGACAAAAAAAGGTTCCCTAAAAAATTTCACTAGATGTCTCTGATTTGTTAATAAAATCATTCGCAAATTTGGCTCGGATTTATCAAAAATAAATAACGTAATTTCAGGATCAAAATATGCTCGGTTATTATCAATTTGGAGTTCGCAGCAATTCTTCAAAAGAGACTCTGGTGTATCTACATAATATTGACATAGGGTTGAAAGGACGATCGGATCTGAACGCTGCCATCGAAGTCCTACTTGACGAGCTGATAAAAATAACATGTGTTGAACTAATACCGTCTGAGACGTCCGATGTAACTATGAAACACCTCTCCGGAGGTTCTGGATCTCACTTTATCAAGTTTCAACTCATTCCGCAGCCAAATCGAGGATTATCCTATACTATTAAAATATGGGGCGAGAAACCTTAAATGAAAGATCAATAACAACGCTATTTTGAGCTTCTTAGTAGTTTTTAAAATTATTATTTCAATTTCTTATGTGCAAAACAATAATCAACTATATTGAGTGTTTAAAATCCAAAAATGAACAGCTGGTAATGGAACGGTAGGACTAATTCAAAAAATTAAATCATAATTC
Source organism: Coelinius sp. EB29 (assembly GCA_035578325.1). Lineage (NCBI taxonomy): Eukaryota > Metazoa > Arthropoda > Insecta > Hymenoptera > Braconidae > Coelinius > Coelinius sp. EB29. Next base: position 363,817 of record JAOZGT010000028.1, on the reverse strand, counting down.
GATAGTGAAATGAAAGCAACGTCGAACATTTTTCAATTATGCCTTTAAGGTAGTTATGCCGTGGATCGTCTTTTTTACCGATTTAATGAAATTTTTACTAGCGATAAAAAAGAGTCTACTCGACCATCTCTAAAAATCTGGTATCGATCTGATGTGCAGGAGCCGAGAAAAAAAAATATCAAAGTTTGCATTTTCACGGTGCGTTAACACACAGCCCCCTATACTAGGTACCTCCGAATTTACCTTTATTTTTATATAAAAAAACGCGTTTTACCGTTTTCTCTGAAAACCACCATGTTGTAAAATGATCCTTCACGCATCGTTCAAAATTTTTTCAGATCGATCTGACGCATAGTTAATTAAATAATCATGAACAAAGTTCGAAACTCCCATATACTCTCGACGCTCGTGGATGCATGGAGGGGGGACCATGTGAATGATTGCGTATATGTACACACGGAATGTGTGTGTTGACGCAGGAACGGGCCAAGTAAACTCAGAAATTAGGCTTGACGAATTTATTAACATGCATGTGAAAAAAAAAATTTCAAAAGATTTTCGACCTCAGAAGAATTTTAGAGATGTGTTGAGGGATTTATAATAAATTATATGCAAATCCCGTTACTTTTATCATATGCACCCCATGGGTCCCGTTTTTCACGAGTATGCCATAGGATAACTACCTTAACTCATCCTTTGAGGCTTGATCCAAAATACAATTTCAGAACAACTATTTTGGTGTTGAGAAAATTCAAGACCTTCGAAATTCTTCTTCTTGATTTATGGCTCTGGTCAACCTCGTACCATCCGGCCGTTACCTTTAAAATTAACAGATAATCTCACAATTATTTGGTTGTGTAGCAACAAGAGAGATAAGTCTTGCCATACATTAAGATCCCGAGCATTTCAGGGTCAGAGATTCTAGGATACAAATTATCTCGATCGTGGCTACTCAGGGAAACATGAGGGAAATTTATACGATTAATTTGGAGGTTGAAGAATATCCGGAGGATTATTTTTTCCATTTTGATTTCGACTAATCAGAGTGCATCAGTGTTTAGGGTTACGGGACATCTATAGCTTACGAGCTATGAGAATTTTGTTAATTTAACTGTCCAAAATCGTGAAAAAATTTAATGAGCTACTGTGGAATTATCGCTCTGATAATAATTTATTAGTGCATGTAAACTAATGAATTTTAAAAGTGAAACTAACGTGCAGGTATCACGTGACCCCCAATAGTGGGCCCTGATTGGTCGAAATTATGATAGAAGAAATAATCACCAAAATTGTCTTTCATGTTTCCTCTAGGATTATTCATTAGCGAGATGCTTCCATGACCATCGATGTAATAAAAAATCAACACAAATTATTCCCCCAATTCCTTTCGGAATTAAACGAAAAAAAGATAATCAAAAAAGTAATACATCAATCATTTCTGTTTGCTGCTCTTCTCGCGGGTACTGGAGGTACGGCTATATCTGGAATCTTTTCCGATTTATCTTCAGCTTTAGTGACTTCTCTCTTCTCATCCTTAGATTGTGGATTCTGTGGTGTCTCTGGTCCAGAGACAGCTCCAGGTTGATACCCGGGTTGATATCCAGGTTGATAACCAGGCTGATAACCCGGTGGTGGCATTCCCTGTGGGCCAGGCGAGGGGAAACCCGGAGGTTGATAGTTCAAGTAATAATTACCCGGTGTTGGAAACGCTGGATATGCATTGAATCCATACAAATAAGGATCATAGTGTATGGATCTAAAATTTGGGTAAAAGCTCAGTGGTACCTGACCCTTGGTTTTCCTGCCAACCTCCTTGCATCTATCATCATACTCCTTCTCCTCTTTTCCTTCTCCTCCTTTGCTTTCCTGACCAACATGAATATTCTCAGCATCAGGATTATCATTACTATCAGAATTAGACATTTCCGATTGTTCTGGGCCACCAGAATTATAAATTCCGGGTTCATAATTAGGTTCATAACTGGGAACATATCCTGCTCCATACCCAGGTGCTCCAGGCTGATAATAAAACGGCGGAGAGTATCCAATCGCCGTCCTATGTATTACTGGTTGAATCACCGGAATAGCTCTTGATGGTGCTAAATTTTGATCAGTTGTTATCAAGGCATTGTAGACTTTGGGTACCTTGAGTAGTGGATCTCCTACCACCCCCAAGATTGCCTGACAACTCAGCCAAATCCACGCCTGAGGAAAAAATCGAAGACTTTGAAATATTGTCACTATAACTATTTCAAGGATGATTATTTGTCATGACATGAGTAACGGATTCGGAAGCATCGGTGCGGTACGAGGCAGAAGGCTACAGGGCGGATCTTCTCATCTGAACTGAGGTTGTTTTTTTTCACATCCGGTAGGTCGACTAACGTTATTATTACGCATGGTTCAGTATTAGGGTTTTCACAGAGGCTTACACTATTCTATGTTCATGGATTAAGTGGTACAAGGTGATAGCAATAACGATAGACAGCAAAGAATAATCAATATCTAACCATCCGCATGAAGAGGCTCCACGTTGGTGGTTTGAAGATATATGTATTCGCCAATACTTTTCCCAACACTCCGTAAATTTTGAGCGAAAAATTATTCAAATCTTTAATCTGATAACTAGTAAGCTAGTCACCATAACAAAGCGTGACAAAGAACGAGGGTTCAAATCCCGAAGATGACCACCGTTTTCCTTTGATCACGACTTGCTTATGGCCCTAAGCGAGAAGAAGGTCGTTTTGACCGTTTGTCGATATATGAACCAACCGACTGTGTATTAAAAATTATACGCCTGTATCGTATCTCTTTACTCACACACAATCAAGAAATGAGCATATATAACCGTGTATATATACGTCAATCACCGCCATCTATTTGAGGAACAAATGTTAAAACTGAGTTACAAGCCGTGTATGTACACAACATATGCAAAGCAATACCTACACATAGGAGAGATGCGACACAGGCGTATAGGTACTGAAAAATATTTATTAGTGAAAGGTTCAAATAAGAAAATCCCAAGATACCTATCACAAAAACTCAACTACTATTGATGCGAGTGGATAGTAAAATTATGATGTTTAAAAGATTTGAAATAAAAATTTAACTTCGGTTAAAAGTGAAATCTTCAGCCGAGAATAGATGTTCAAATGTACTTAAAAATTGAAAAGTTGGGAGTGAATGAGCTAACGCGGGAGGTATCCACAGATTTGAGATAGCTCATTTTACAAATATCTTTGAAACTTTACTGCTGAATCTTTTATAAATGCCCCTGAATAAAAAAAAAATGTTTGCGTCTATATGAGAAAAATCCACTTCGTTGCATCCAGTTTCCGAGATATTCACGTTCTTCTATTGATCCGTCCCCTCAACTCCCATTTGAACCGATCATGAGAAAATGATTTCTTACTCATCGACAGCGATGTCATTTTTCACACTAAATTGGGATTACTTTTGCCCCAAATTATTCGGAATTCTCTTGATATTACTCCGACATATACATATAACTGCAATATCGCCAAAGTTTACTTTTTCCATTTGGGCGCACACAAATTCCGAAAGTTTTTTCGAACTATCGTTTTTTGCTCTGAAAAATAAACGTTTTCGAAAATATACGTCTATCACCATCATTTCTGAAGATATTCGATAACAACAATTGGCTCCTCTGGTAAATGTAAATCGTCATTAATTCCATGTGAACCAACGATGGTGAATGAGCAAATTTTATATAATTTTGAAGCGCGTAAAATTCTTCGCATTTCAATTAATTTCACTTATCAAATGCTATATTATTGTCGAGGGGAAAAGGTTCAATTTTGACTCGTTTGCACCATGAAATGATGTGCACCAAAATTTGGGAAAAGGGAAATTGAGTGAAATGTTAAAAAGCCTTTGAATAAATTATACATTGAATGCAGCTGTTGTAACATATAAGGTATAGAAATGAATGCAAGAAACCGGATACGAAAATTTCTATGTCACAAACGTACACTAAATATTTCGAATTCTCTCACAAGCAACAGACTCACCAGTGAACGAATCATCATGTTTTTAAGCGTCGTAATACTACAGGCAGCCTCGATGCTTGGTTTCAGTACTATTTAATTGACGAATCAGTTGAAGAACAGGACAACGAGTAAGCAGGAATCGCGATCTGATCTGATGTATATACGTGACCATGGGGATACAGAGGCCTCTACCCAGAACCAACTCCCACTTTGAGACCCCACTTGGCGAAAGTATAAGTCCAGACAACTGTTAGATATGTGTACCCTTTGTCTGATTTAAGTATTTATTGCAGTTACATGCTGTTATCATTAGTATTTGTTGACAAGAATCTTTTAATTTATTTGCTTGATAAAATAATTTATGGCAATTGTGATAATTGTGACAATTAATGACCAAATTTATTAATTCAATTCGGCTTAAATCTGAAGTTCGATTTATTATGGAAAAAATAACAACATCACATCGCTGGAGCAATGGTAGTCAATATTATTCACCTGATTCGATACTCAATGTTGGTCTGGTCTTGACCCATACACACATACAGTACATACATTTAACACGTGGGTATTCAGTGGCCTGTCACTTTCATCGAAAATACATTAATCCAAATATCATAATTTAAAGAATTAAAATCTGAAAAAAGTAAATTATATAGATTCAATCGGTATGTAACACATGCGCCGCAAAAGTAAAAGTGGAAAATTGGGGAGAAAAATGACGATAACGAGAACGAATGGGGATAATAGGAGCAACAAACTCGCATAGAGAATAAGCCACCAAATGGGTGATAGACCGAGAATTGGATAGAGCATTCTTGTTAAAACTAATTTAGTGATGCAATTGCGTATTTTTTTGTTGAGGCAATGGGAGTCATCTGTAGAGTCTTCGTGTATTGCAAGAGACCATCACACTTTTTTCTTTTTTTCGTTGCATCTTCGAATATGAAAATTGTCGAAACACAAATCTGCAAATGAAAATGAAAATGAAAGCAATGAGATTATCAAGAAATTTTGAATGTCTTTGTAAATGTATTGGAAATTTGGGAATTCTAAGACTATAGTCTATGGGGTTCTTATGCCTGGGCAAAACGTGGTCGGAATCCACAGAGTTCAGTGATAGTAGTACAGTTGAAAGTATGTAAGATGCGGTCGTCCTTGTAACATACCGTAGCGAACTGACGAAAGAGGAGAATGAGGCAATTGTGGCCCGAGTATTCAATACAAGTGTGCGGTGGTGTTTAACATCAATAGAGAGTTAAAGTTTTATCAAAACTACCAGTTGAAGCGTAAAAATTCGTCAAATGCAATGTTTCGAGCATACTCTTTTTTTCCCTTTAATGATAGTACGTCATAATTGCTCATCATGAAAGAGAAATTTCCATGATTGCATAACAGTAATAATATATAATGGTATTACTCAATTCTACGTAAGATGCTTGATGAAAGATATGAGTAAAAACAACAATTTTTTGCAAGTACAAGGCAAAAAAACTTTTGTAGAAAAAAATATTCGAAATGTTTGTACTTCAAATCATTCAATTCAATGATATAGTGAAAAATTCAATTCAACATCTCACCAAAGATTCCGTATGAAACTGACATTGATTTTGTCTTTGTTTATTATCATTGCAATTGATAACAAATTACATTTTTGAACAATTGAGGGATATCATATTTTCACTGCACTTTTTCCCAATACAAGAGTATTATAATAGGGATTGATATGAAGTAGAATACGTACAAAAGCGGTGGTCGCACACAATTGATGAAGAAAAAATCTGAATGATCGTTTCAAGTCGACGGTACGCTTATACTAGACTATCTCAAATTTTGAGCGGCTCTTGTAGTGCTTTCCCTTTCTTTCGTGGTTGGACTGTGACTCAAGAGTACCGGCGTACAAATCCACGGTGGGGTATACAGAATGGTCAGTGTTGCTCGTGCACGATTTCATTTCTTTAGTTTCATCATTCCGCAGTGCCAGCTCGTGTCCTTCAGTGAGTTTGCGAACTCGTTGACATTGGATTAACTAGTTCGAAATGCCTTGTTGAATGATAGTACAAGATTTATTGTTTTTTATTGACATACCAGTTATTTTTACAGTTTATAACAAAAATATTTCGACTAATCTTCAACTAAAATAGAAAATATATTGTACATTTATCAAAATATTTCGCGTGTTTACAGGAATGTTACAATTTTTCGATCAGCTCGGGGACAGCTTTGAATAGATCTGCAACTAAACCATAATCTGCAACTTGAAAAATTGGAGCCTCTGGATCCTTATTTATTGCGACGATTACTTTTGAGTCTTTCATTCCTGCGAGATGTTGGATTGCTCCGGAAATCCCTACGGCGATGTATATTTCCTGGAAGACAAAATACTGATGTTAGGAATAGCATAACACAGTAGTAGTGGAATATTTGAACGACATCAGTCAACCCAATATCTCGGAATCAGTTCTCGTTTAATTTTTTGTTTATAGTTAAAGATGTTATGCCCATTCTTTATTGATATAGATGAAAGAATATAAGAATAGCTACAAAAAAATGTATAAAATGTGGGAGTCCGCATGGAGGAGGCCCACTTTGGCGGTATTGGATTTATGTATACTACGATATTATGGATATGATTCCCCTTGTTTTGAGCCAGAAATGACCCTAGAATTATGAAAAATGACGTCCCTATCGAATATCAAAGAAATAATTTAACATGGGCTCAAATGCAAGATGCGAACACAAAAACGAGAATATCTCGGAAACTAGAAGCGAAAAAGTGGGCCCTTTTCATGCAGACGTCCACAAATAACTGCAACTCCTTGAAATATATGCAACCCAAATTTGTAATAAACGATTCTACATTGTAGTTCATAAAAATTATAACATTGCGAGCGTAATGAATATATTAGGGGACATAATGACGGAAGTTCCATTATAAATTTGTACATCGTACAAAATGCTCTTATATAGTCATATTATGATGAATCATTTGCACCGGGAGTTAGGACGTATTTTATGGGGAAGATGAGCGGTGCTCATCGAGCACTATGAGGAGGTAGCTTTAAATTACCTCTATGACAGGGTTCAAAGAGGAATTATATCTGAAGAGACAAAATCCCGCAAATATCAATTTTATTGAAATAACGAAGTGAAATTGGATCACATGTTAAAAAAACCTATCAACCTTTACGTCGTACCCTCGGTCTGTGGGACCGCTATCAAAACTTTCATAGTGTATAATTATTTATAAATTAAAGAAAAAAATTTCAAACTCCTAGTATCTTCATATTTCATCGGTTTCAATCGATTCCAGGTATTTTTGATTTTTTACCCATCGATAAATCGATAAAAATACCCGAAAGTGGGAAAGTTGCGGTCTCTCAGACCGGCCTGTGCAGTTAGTATAAGTCTATTCAATGCATGATAAATTATGGAATTTTTTTTTGAACACTTATATTTATCATTAATATCATTATTAATTCATTTTCCAATTATTTAACAACAATTTGATATTGATGCGATTAGGATGTTATATTGTGCACTTGTCAGACCTAAACTAGAATATGCTAACTCAGTGTGGTCCCCGGGTTACTTGAGATATTCGAAGAAAATTGAGGCTATTCAGAGGCGCTTTGTTAAATATCTAGCTTGGAAGACTACTGGAGTTTACCCAGATAGAGGGGTGGATGGAGCGTGGCTTTATAGTGACGTTAAGTTATATGCTCTTGAGGAGAGACGTGATTATGCAGGTATTATGTTCATTATTAAGCTGCTCCGCAGCAGAATTGATTGCCCTACACGGAGAAAAATTCTCCTTATGAAGTACCGAACTTCTCCACTAAACACGGGACATTTCGTAGGGTGTACAGAAAAGTAAACAGATCTGAGTAAAATCTGAAGGTCAAACATTAAATTTTGCTGAATTGGTTCAGTAATTTTTGATGCAGCAAGCGCCACTTTGTCGTGCGGACTTGGTAATTTTTAACGAAACTCTTAAAAAATTCATGCCAATGCTTATCTATTTTTGATGACTCCAGGATCATTAATTTTCACTCAGAGTTCTTTTCACTATCTAATGAGAAATTTTCTCCGTGTATGTTTTTTAAGCGACTAGCTTTTAGAATCCCACTGTTACATTCGCGCTTGCGTGCTCTATTCTACCTCCCTATGCCTGGCTCTACTCTCACGCTTCATTCACCACTCTACAGACTAACTAATGCAGTGAATGATTTCGTGACATCTGATGATTCGATTGATATTTTTAATGATTCCATTGGTGTGCTAGCTAATAAAGTCTATAAATATCTTATTGCTAAGAGAAATATGCTGAGTGATGTTGATGCCTAACTCCTTTTGTATACACTTCTCCGTCATTGGCATTATTATTATTTTTCCTTATTTGATTTCTTTTTTTTTGTATATTCTCTTCATCTTCTGTATCTATTGACCCTGTTATTGGCTTTTGGCTGTTGGGTCTATGTAAATCCATTAAATAAATAAATAAATAAATAAATAAATTAGGCTCATCAATTAGTATCTCGATGAGCATTCTATTGAAGGTTCAACCCGTCCAGCGAAGAAATTCAATTCAGGGTAAAATAATTATTTGGAGAATGAAAAATTGCAATTAATTAACAAAAACTACATGAAATTATATTAAATATTCCTCTTGATATCGCGAACATTGAAAATAAGATATTTGTTAATGAAAATGTTAGAAAATAGAGCCACAAATGGTATAGCGGTCTGACAGATCGTGAGGTACAGTGAACGTGCGTTTTCGGAGGGGTACGTTGTAAAGGTTAAAAGTCTTGATCAAAATCGCAGCATACTCAAACAGAGTCAAAGTATTGAAAATAATAATAATAATAATAATAATAATGTACGTGAAAAAAATTAATCAAGACCGTGATTTGCATATTTTTTTCAACTATAAAGTCCAATTTTTGAATTGTGAGTGATTATAAAATTGACTAAAGTGATTTCAGGAATGATCAACACATCGTTGAATAAAAACACATCGTTAAGATTCAACTTCTCAGTTGTAAAAAGACTTCTCTTGGGGTCTTGAAATGTGGAAATGAGGTGGAGAACTGAAATTCTCATGTAATTTTCGATAATGGAAAAGAAAATTCGTTATTGTTGAAAAGGCTCCTTATCTTCGACGATGGATCAGATTCCGAAGATTCCAATTATTTTCTCATCCTGTCTATCTGTCAATAACGTAAGGAAAATGTTAAAACCTTTGAAGGCCTATCTAACCTCGTGTATAAGGAGTGACTCCAGAAATTCATTGAATATTAAAGGCGCCATGAAGGTACTCTGAATTTACATAAAATTCTCTTTTCCATTATTGAGCATAATATGAAAAAAATCAGGTCTCTACTACATTTCCTTGTTTTTTTACCACTTACTAAAGAGACCACTTGAAATTTTCTCATAAACTCCTTGTCTCTGCGATAAATAGATATAATCAATTAACTTACAGGAGCGACAATTTTTCCAGTCTGTCCGACTTGAAGATCGTTGGAGACATATCCTGCATCAACAGCGGCACGAGAGGCGCCAACTGCAGCATTGAGCTTGTCAGCAAGTGTATAAAGCAAATTGAAGTTCTCTCCAGACTTCAATCCACGTCCCCCCGAGATAACGACTTTTGCTGAAGTCAAGTCGGGTCTGTCGGATTTGCTGAGCTCCTGTTTAACGAACTCAACTTGGTTTGACTTGTAGTCACCAGCTGGTGCAGGCTCAGGTTTGGCACTACCACCTTCCAGGGGAAGGGGCTCGAAAGAGGTTCCTCGAACTGTCACGACTTTCACCTTGTCCTTTGATTTCACTGTCTGGATGGCATTTCCAGCGTAAATCGTTCGCAAAAATGTGTCTGACGATTTGATGCCAATGATGTCACTCACTGGAGAAACATCTAGTTTAGCTGCCACCTATTGATTAAATTTATGTGAAATTCAATTAGAGCTGCCAGGTTAAATTATTTTATGTTATATTATTCTTCGCGGCTCTCATTTCCCTGTGAAATGAGATTGATTTAGCTCCATTTGATTCTCTTTTTCGTTCTTATATTTTTTTCATATTCCTCTTCAGTTATTTCACAATTGATTTCGGATAGTAATACATGAATATTCATAATTTAATGAGATTCACTATTTTTATTTATTCAGTTTCAATTATTATTTTTAACATGATTTGAACTTTACCAAGAATAGTTGTATTTTGAAATGTTGACCTGTATCGACTCTAGTTAACTCTATGTAATCGACTATTTTACCTACCAAACTGCCAAATTACCAGAGGTTGGCTGCATCAGACTCTGCTTGCTACAACCTTAGTCAAGGTATTTTCAAAGCATTTATTGGTAGTGACAATTCCACAATACGTTAATAACTTCCATTTTGGATCATATGTTATTGTTATTGGAAAATTTGAAGAATTTGGACTACGTAATTGTTGAGATTACACCATCGAAACTTGAAAAAACATGAAATTTCAATTTTTGACAACGCATATATGAAAAATGGCGTAGTCCAAATCCTTGAAATTTTCCCCATCAATAAATGCGATAAAATTAACCGGAGAAAAAAGGTAAATTGGAAGTTTGATGAGTTATTGTAATCGAGGGGGTATTGCAAATTTATCCCTGGAAGTATTCAAATAAATTACCCTAATGGTTGAATCAATATTGAATCAAATGCTAGTGCGAGATAAATAAAAATATATTTTCCGAATTAGAAAAAAAAAATTCCCCTTAGAATAGAATGTACCTCCGGGATAAATTTGATATTGGATTTCAAATAGCTAACAGAGCTACCAGTGGAACCGGACCTAAAAGAATGAAAATGACAATCGGATATTCTTCATCAGTTTTCGGATGAGCAATAAAGTAAAAATTATAGCTCATTCCAATGAGAATTTATGCAATACTAACCCGTGGTAACAAAGCCTTTCCAAAAGCACTGGCTCCAGCTAATATGTGACTGAAATTGAACTGTTTTTGTGTCGCCAAAATCAAAGGTGTCAACGATTCTGGTGTTAGACCTTTGAAAGCTTCACTCTCAGCCACCAAAATTTTGCTAATGCCATTAGCCTTAGACAGTGTTTCAGCAACTGAACTGCACTTCATCCCAGCTACGAGAATTGTGACATCGCCTCCAATTTTTTTGGCAGCTGTCAGTGTGGTTTGGGTTATAGATGCTACTGTTTCATTGTTATGTTCAGCTATTACTAAAGTAGATTCCAATCGTGAGAGAGGGCTAAACTGAAAAATCAAATATTTATAATTCTACAGTTTATCTGTTTCGAAATAATGCATTGATTATTACGTAATTATAATATTTCTTGAAGAAAACGAACACAAGTTAGTATTATTGATGATTAAATTTTCATTTAGAGAATTTTACCTACCCTAGATTTGGTTCTCACGATTTTTGAAATAATGGCAAACATTATTCAACAAATATTTATTCAGTCATTCAAAAGTAGATGAGTGATTTTATTGTATCTTGCCTGCGCAACCACAGTGAAGCACACTAAAGTGAGGAGGGGGGGGGGGGATGTATTCTTTATTCATACGTCATTGACGTCACGTTGGACCCTTCAAGTTTGGAGAACGATAACGTACATGAAAATCAACCATTTTACCCTGACGACTGTTGCGTACTTCTTTGAGTTTTGGTGTAATATAACCCAGGTGGCAGGTCCGTTGCCCGTGGAGTTAAAGACCATCGTATACTTGGCAGACGAGAAATTAATTATACATTCTAATTACGCTCATTCGTTTGGGGATGATTTGGTGATATTTGGGCAAATTGTTTTAAGATTTGGGGAAAATTATTTGATTTATTATTAATTAATTAAAGTATGACGTATAGTTAGCAAACAAATCATTGAAAGAATTGGAAAAATTACTCAAAAGCTTCTAAATGGTTTGGGGAATCGAATTCTGAAGACCAAATCATTTGGGGAAGAATGAAACCCCCACAATTAATTAATTAATTTCGATTGATAGCGTAGTAGCGGTGGGGGTGATGGATGTATACATATATATTGTACGCAAGGTATTGTTTGAGGACTGTCCCTGTACATTACGTTTCATACGTAAAGTATTGTTTGCAAACAAATGAAACCCCCACAATTAATTAATTAATTTCGATTGATAGCGTAGTAGCGGTGGGGGTGATGGATGTATACATATATATTGTACGCAAGGTATTGTTTGAGGACTGTCCCTGTACATTACGTTTCATACGTAAAGTATTGTTTACCGCTACTACGCTATCAATCGAAATTAATTAATTAATTGTGGGGGTTTCATTCTTCCCCAAATGATTTGGTCTTCAGAATTCGATTCCCCAAACCATTTAGAAGCTTTTGAGTAATTTTTCCAATTTTTTCAATGATTTGTTTGCTAACTATACGTCATACTTTAATTAATTAATAATAAATCAAATAATTTTCCCCAAATCTTAAAACAATTTGCCCAAATATCACCAAATCATCCCCAAACGAATGAGCGTAATTAGAATGTATAATTAATTTCTCGTCTGCCAAGTATACGATGGTGTGTGCTAAAGCACTCTGCTCTGCAAGTGTGGGAGATTTTAAATAATGTTCAAAACACAGATTTCAGTCACACAATGAATATTTTATATTTAATCACAAATTCAATAGTCCACAACTCCACTTCATATTATTCACAATGTTCTCAATCAACAACTATTTACAACCAGACTCCTTTTCAACTTTTATTATCTCGTAGTTAGACCTTTCCAACTCCAAACATAGAGTGGAAGTGATTTTATTTCTATTTGTTTGTCTCTCGCTAGCTCGGTGAAGCATCCATGAGGTGTCAACAATTTTGAAGGTGGAGGGGGTTCAACGAATCGTTTGCGGGGGAATATCAAATTTGCTTTCGAGGTAGTAGTCAATGAGGGTTTGGCCATCGATAGAGAATAGCAATTGCAGGTAGAAAAGGTATCGCGCTCGACTCGACCCTTGAGTGGCAATTCCAGGTATGAAGGATTAGGATTAGAGTAATAAATGAATGGAAGAACAAAAATTCTCGAAGAGAGTGATTGAATGTATCGTAAAACTGGGTCACCTTAATAACGGTTAGGGATTAACAGTTTGAAACACACAATAACAAGTAAAATTCTACAATAGTGTACTCGAATGTTTCAGCAAAGAATAGATTTTATGGCTTTCAAATATTAATTGCTGGACAGCAATTCATTGGAAAACTAACAATTAACCGAAATGCAGCTATTGGGGAATATCTTAATCCGGGGACCTCATGAATACTACGAACCTTCTTCGAATTCAAGGACGTAAAAACCCAAAATAACAAATATTCTTTTAGAAAACTATTTGACAAATATCTTCGATGAATTAGTTCTATAATCATAATAATCCATAAATAATCATAATCCTTTATCATAAAGGTGATTGACAATGAATCATTGTCTTGATTGTTGACTTTTTATTCATCTTCCTATTGGTCGATGGATCTAATCAACAGTTTCCTTGACTACAACGATGTTATTCATGAGAAGTTAGCAGCGCGCGTTAGCGCGCCTGTTTGTCTAGTAATCCATAAAACTCACTCAATATCCCCTTGTAAAAAAGCATACACTGGAAAGTGTCATGGCGGAGGTACATGCAAAAAGTGTCATGGCGCACTTCTCATGAGCAGTTTCATGGGAATTCTCATGAGAACCCTCACAAAAATGCATGCGCGGCCGCTTGCGGCCGCGCCATTATGTTTTACTAGTAAATTCTAGATTTGAATTTGACCTCTTATTACTAGTAAAATGGCGGATCATCTAGGGACCCTAATAATCGCTAGTTGTCTACGCAACACGACAAAAGTCTAGGGGAAATTTGATTACAACAGATGTCGCTACGCTGACAGCCATCTTTGCCGGCCCTGAACAATGGAGGACAGGAGAGCCTTCTTTTCTGTGAGATTGTGACACTCGATCCTCAGTGTTTAGTTTGCCGATACGCTTTTGTTTGCATTATTTTTCAATTAAATCCTCGCTACTGCTATAATTATTATGATTACACCTTATCGATTTGCGTGTACCGAGTGAATCATCGATGAACGAGTCGTATTAATTCCACTTTCACCGATTGTTTTTTTTTTCTCATTCGTCGTGTGTAACTATAATATTCGCGTCTCTTGCACCGTAGCGCCGTCAAACCTGCTCAAACCCTCCCTTCCCCTCTCCAGTCTCCATCATTTCCTCTAGCCAAGTCTCTCGACGACGACACTTTCTCATATACTGTGTTTGTCCGAAAAAGAATACCGGGTTTTTCATTTTGTGCTATTCAACTGTGTCAATAATTATACGTGCGTATCATCTTATTAATGGTATTATTTAACCATTATATTAATTTGGTAATTAATTTTACAGCCATTCGCGGCACCGTTTTCATAGATGAAACGAACATTTTATCATGGAAATGACTATCGAGTCTGAGGCATTCAGCCTTGGTAGCCATGTTTATTATTTTTCAACATACCGGCCATACAAATTTAATCGGAATATCATCAAATATTCACATATAAGTTCATCCAATATTTGATCATCGTATGATATCTATATCATTTGAGTGATGATTTGTTAATGCAAAGGCTCTTACTTTTTTTTTTCATTCATTATTTATTCCTCTGAGTAATTTCCGCTTGTTCAGCTTCAATTTGGGATTCCATCAGGGATATATTTTTATTTTTTTCTCTAAAAGTCGTAGAATTTATCAAAGGAATTCAATGTGTGGATACATGGATGAATATTTATCTAAAATTATTTGTTTGTAGCAATGTCGGAGTCAGATTTATTAGCTTCCGACCAAATCGATGGTCTTGATGGGCTTGAGAACGGCCAGGATGGTGACTCCATTATGCAGTCAGACGGTGTGAAACGTGAATTCAACGAGTCTAATGTAGATGATCCTGTGAGTAGTACGATTATGTATTTTAAGATAGATAGAAATGCCCGCAACTTCAACAAATTATTATTTTTTTCTCCGTATATATTCTTGCAGGAGCTAGAAGCCATCAAAGCACGTGTGCGTGAAATGGAAGAGGAAGCTGAAAAATTGAAACAATTACAGTCCGAAGTGGATAAACAAATGAATATGGGAAGTCCACCAGGAATTAGTGAGTAGTATTTTGAAATTGATAGAAACTTTAAAACATCTTGCTACCCTGAATTAATTATCATAATTGTAAATATGTTCTTCTAATTTCATCAGCTAGTCCTTTGAATATGTCAATTGAGGATAAAATGGAAGTGGACAATAGGTCCATTTATGTCGGCAATGTAAGTTGAAATTTCCTATACCTATTTGAACAATTAGTGAAGTAACAAAGCGAGATGAACCAATATCATTTTCGTGTTATTGTTTAATACATATTTTCAAATCTGAGAGAGATGGAGAAATTTCAATGACAACTTTTTTCTATAGAGCAAAGTCAGAGCCACAAAAAAATATCTGTAAAAACTTCTCCATGTCCTTCTTTTTACAAGCTGTTTATCAGGAACTTGAAGTAAACTAATCAATCTTCCAACACTTCACAACTGAATTTAATTTTATAACTATTTGGCATTTTCTTATGAATGTTTTATATTTTAATAGGTGGATTATGGAGCAACAGCCGAGGAATTGGAGCAACATTTCCATGGATGTGGTAGTGTAAACAGAGTCACGATACTTTGTAATAAATTTGATGGCCATCCAAAAGGTTTTGCTTATATCGAATTTGCTGAGCGTGACTCAGTGCAAACGGCAATGGCGATGGACGAATCAATGTTTCGTGGACGTCAAATTAAAGTTATGCCCAAGAGAACCAATCGACCAGGGATGTCAATGACCAATCGGTAGACCATTTTTATTGCATTGATTTTTATTAGCAGTCTTGAGCGACTATCTTAGAATTCCATTTACAATGTATATGGACGTTTATTTTCCAGAGGTCCTAGAGGAACACGTGGATACAGGGGGGTAGCACGCGGAATAAGCCGTGGAAGCGCTTATTTTGGTTACAGACCAATGAGACGACCTAGGTACAGTCTTAACGCATATTTTAAAAAGAATATTTGAAATCAAGGTATTACTATCACGTAATGAACAAAGTAAATTTTCTTCAAAAGAAATGGAACAAACTATTTCACATATATACTCATATATATATATATATACTTTATATGCTTGATACAGTAAACGTTGAAACTGAATTGATAAAATTGAAATAACCTTAAAAAAACATGACGTACTAGAAATAATTCGGTTTTCACGAAGTGGTATTATTATGAATTTTTCAGATAAACCCAATTTTAATGATAAAACGAGAAAAAAGCCAAGGGATAAAGTTACTGTCCATTTTTCAACATTAAATTTTTTTTCTCGCAAGATAACTGTGCTTAATCCTCTTCGATGTCGATGAACATTATAGCTGATGATAGCGCTTTTACGACATTAAAGATATCAACCAAAATAATGGTCTTAATCATTTAAAATAGCATTACATTACCTCAAACAACTTACGACCGTCCCTTTACTCATTTTTGCTTCAACTATATTGATCTTTTTTTTCTTCATTACGACAATTTAGTTCCAATTTTTCCATTTAATCATCCAATAATACGCAATGAATTCATCTTTTACACCTTCCATTGGATTATTTTATTATTCTTTTCTCGCTTCAATCATTTTGAGAAAATTGCCGGTTCCGGCTAGTTTTTCTCTGTTGGGTCAATTTACGTGGGTGGGGCGGTTTTTTTTATTGTTCATTATTACATTTATCTCCTTTCAGGAGCTACAGACGGGGTTATTACATGCCATACTGACGATCCTAGAGCCATTGTGAACAACATCGCGAGGGCTGTGTATCCAAGGTATGTTTTATTTTGGCATATTTTTTTTTCCAATAAGAAAAGTACCCATCATCCTCTTTCGTATTCATCATAGCATAGTATCTTCCAGTATTACAATCATGAAACGATGCTGATTGATCGCGAATGGACAAACGAATTTTATTTCAGAATTTCCAGTGATTTTTTACAATTTATTGAAAATATTTTTTTTTCCCTTTCACACCCTAGCAGAGTCTAATCGCATTCCAGTCTTCGTCGCTTTTTCTTTCAGTGCATTCACTATCATTTATGTCAACAACTTTTTTAATTATGGCATTCAAATTCTTGAAGAGCATTCAGTTGACATTTTCCAGGTTTTATTCAAATATAAGATCTACATGGATCATTTTTAGACATGGAATCTTCTTGATTTCTAATTAATGACCATATCCATCCCAATCATTAAAATAATAATCAATTTGTGATATTGTGGTGTCCTCCCCCTGTATTGCTTCTACTCCTTTGTGAAAGAACAATGTAAAGTCAATGCATTTTGAATCATGAACATTTCTGTCATCTTTCAAGATCAACATTGATCGAACTCAATCAGATAAAATAAGGAAAGATTCCATTGACTTTACATGCTAAACTCTCTGAATATCCATTAATAGAATTTTTTGTTTTAATAAAAAAAAAAAAAAACTATATATTCTCCATATCGCAACAAAAGAAATTTACGTCGATTCTTATGATATGTCCACAGAAAAAAAAATCACATACGATGGGGGAAAAAAAGAGAAAAGAAAAGAAAAAACTGAAAAAACTTCAATGTCAAAAGAAAAAAAGAAATTGGACAAAGATGGGCACAATTATTTATATTTAATGATTTCTAATGATAAAAAAAAGCTTCATCGATGGTTGTATGAAGTTGATTCACCGAGAGAAAAGAGAAAATGAAAAGACAAGAAAAAATTCGTTTTCTGTGGTTCAATTAATTTGATGCCCCGAGGCACCTACACATCTGATTGAGACAAAAGCTAATTTCATTTTTTAATGCAGTTTTTAAAAAATACACATCCACCATTTATATTGTGAATTAATTTATGGTAGATAATCAATGGTTTTCAAGTGCAGAATTTTTCTCCGAATGAAAAAAAAAAAAACAATCGCCAAAATATCGTTAATCAAAGCCGATTCTATTGAATTCTTCTGTAAGACGAAAAAAAAACCATTCATAACTACATAATTAATTGAACTACACGATAAATGTTTAAGCTAATGTCATGTATTTATAGCTTTAGGCTGTTTTATATATGCGAGAAAAATAAGAAAATAAGAAGAAAAAAAAAAGAAAATAACATATTTTCACCAACAGCTCTTCGCCAACATGCGCTAATATTGACTATGAGAAAACGGGTGGAAAAAAAAAGTTAGTGAAACAGAAGTTGAATTTTCTTTAATCCGTTGTAATAATTTTCTTACGTCTCACCAATATGTCCGGATATCTCCTTGCCACTTGAGCATGTATTTTTTTTTCTTTTACCTGTGTTATGCCCATGTCGCTAAGTATTTTCCAGGTGCGGCGCAACATCGACATCCATTTCGAGAAATAGAAAAACAAAGAAAAGGAAGAAAAGAGTTGCAAGAAAAACAAAAAAAAGTTAAACATGCATTAGACATTCAACCTAATTCTTGATAAAAAAAAAAAAAAAATCTTAAAAAAAATGACGAAAAAAAATGGAAAGATAGGGAAAAAAAAGGCATCAAACATGAGTAAGGCACGGCTGTTGAATTCATAATGTAAAATCAATTCAATAAATAAAGATTTCTTCTAGACACAATCGGCTGGATTATTTTGTTCGGGAGGGCGTTTCCCATCATGTGTTTATCGACTCTATTTACTTCCTTCATTTCCTTCATTAATTCAATGAATATTGTTATTGAGCTCTTCTATTTAATCCAAATAATTAGAGGCAGTTGTAAATAATCATAGATCGATAGTAACAAATTTGAAGTCTCTTTATTAACCATGATCCATATCTTGAGGTTCACATTCTTATTAAAATTTCATTACTGCTTTCAAAAGCATTATTGAACAAATGTGACAGAAGCCCCGGGCTCTCCTGGGGGAGAACAACGACCATAATAATTCAATAAAGTTAATAAATTATTTAATATCAACGGTTAGGTCGGAGCATAATTATTTCATTGAAACTCAGTTGGCCAAGTAATATATTACAATTTCATTTTCATTTTTCCTTCCTCGAAAAAAATAATGAAAGTAACAGTTTGAAATAAATCATACTTATCAATTGAAAATTAGTCAATAAAGTAATCGAATTCCGTTTTTTTCTCATTGAAAACAATTCCATGTTTTCTCTATTTAGTTTTTTAGCTAGGAAAGATAGGTAAAATGATAGAAAAAAGCGCTGTTGAGAGATTTTCAAATTGACTAGGGTACCATCATAACGATGTGATACTTCAAAATTTCATAAAACGTGAAGCGTCAGATTCGCAATGTTAACATTAAGTGTATCCAGAATTGAACGACACAGGGTTTTCACATTTGGCTGTGTTCCACCTTCATCGTCATTTTGCTCCAGTGCACGTAGGATTTCGGCACCACCTTCCCGAGCCAGCATACCGCAATAACGTTTTGCTGAAATTAAAATGATAGAAATAAAAATTGGATTTAAATTCCTCGCATTACACGGATCCTATCCTCTTCTGAGAATTATTCTGTTACTCGTAAATGAAAAGGTTTGAAAAATTTTTTCTCAGTCAACTTTGATAATTTTGAGTTTTTGCATAAATTTCCATTCACGACAAATTTGTCGAACTATATTTTCATAATTGCTACCCGGCTACTCAGAACTCGTGAAAATCATTGGAAAATAGTTTCATTGGAGAATTCGTCAAAATTCCCTATTGGGAAGTCTAACGTGGGCGGGGTGAACGTTCTGACGGGGTTCTGGACCCCCTACTTACACGGGTTCACATTTCATCCACTCGACACTAGCTCTTTAAGTTCGGCGGGAGACATCAAACAGGACGGACGTGTGCATTTATTACCCCCGACGGCTGCGCCAAAGTGTGCAGTTGTTATTGCCTTCTAGCGCGGCAAGGTTTAAATTGCGAATAAAAAGGTTGGCGAATACCAACAATTTACCCAACCAAAAAAATTATGAATTGAAACATTTTTTTTTTTTTAAGCGCAAAATGAAAACAACTAAAGATGAAATGGGAATTGGAAATTGAACAACCTTGTCAAAAAAATTGTAAATGGAATCATTTAAAAAGCAGAAAATAAAAAAAATTGAAAATTGAAAACCCCCGACGGTGACGCTATGAACTGAATGATGAACTAGGGGTGCGGCCGGTCTACGGAGTATTGTTGGTCGTTCGCAAGCTCGCTCCTAAATTTGGGTGCGTTCAAGTCAGAGCGAACCATTGAGGTTCACAACTAAAACTTCCCGGTTCTCATCACTCCATACATGCATTAAAAACAAAAAAATTAATGTTAAATGTCATTTGTTGATTCATCATTTTTCGTTTTTTGAATGGAACACGAAAAAAATTTTTTTAGAAAAAAAAATATTAGCAAAATAATTTCATTTTCAGAATGTTTTTTAGCATTTACCCCTCTTCAACCGCTTTAATTGATTCGGCTCCTGCGTGGAGGTCAGCGAAAGTAAAAAAAAAAATAGAAAAAAAACATTTGAAGATTTGAAAAAAAAACAGAAAATGCAATTTTTCATTTTATGTTTTTCTGGAAAAACTGGAGAATGACTGGAACAATTGTTTCCAAAATCCTTTCAGCTCTAAGTTAGATGAAGACGCTTCGATTGCGTTATTGATGACCTTGATCGCATCATCCGTTAACGAGATATCGTTGGAGAAAATTTTTGGCCACATACACCCCCCCCCCCCCCACCCACACACACAATCTTGAAAATTATCGGGGAGTGTTGTGGTGACCTTGAAACGTGGACATATGATGAAAAATCGAATTCCGATTTTCGGGCTGATTACAATAACTTCCTCGTCCCGGGAAGTTAAAAATTGAAAAAGGAGAAAATAAAAAGATAAAAAATATTAAGGATGATAGTGTGCAGTCAGAGGGTGTTTGAAAAATGCAGCCAAAATTCCCAAAATTTTTTGACACATTCTTTGATTTTTCAGAAACCGTATGCAAAGTTTCAGATTTTTCGTGAGCGTAGGTAAAATGTTATGAATTTTCTATAAAATGCTATTCAACACAGTCTTATGGGAATTCAGAAAAAAAATTAGAAAGCAATGAAAAAATGCAGCCAATGTCACGAAAATTTGCACACGCGTGAAATTTTCATAAATGGACATATGAAAAAAATTTCATTTCAATTGTGAGCATTGTTTAAGCAAAATTATTAAAAAACTCGCAAAAATCAGAATTTCAGCGCGCACAGCTCGGAATAGCGACAACGTCGTAACAGCCAACTAAGTGGGGATAAGCGCGGTCTATTCAAACGCATCCAATGAGAGAGCAACTCAGATGCGCACACCAACACTGCGCGCGTTAGTGCTGCTAACTTCTACAACCCGAATAATTTCTCTGTTGCCATGTTTTCCACTCAGATAAATAATTTATCATTAATAATAACAACGAGTTGCAAAAAATATTTAACCCCTGTAATGTGTAGAGGAAAAATTCTAAAGCTATAGAAAAAATCTATTTGACTATAAAACACTACAAAAAAGAGCTAATTATCCAATTGAAAAGTTAAAATTTTTGTTTTCAGGGATTGGATTTTTCAGAAAGAATAATAGATTTCCCTGCGTCCCACCGCCTACATGCCAACTGCACACTATTATCCTTGCGAAAAAAAAACTTGGACAGCAGAGTCGGGGGGGGGGGGGGGGGGCACATAAAATCATGGAAACATCGGGGTGCCCCCCCTTCTTGCTCTCCAAGTGTTTTTTTCTTAGTATTTTTGATCTTTTTATTTTCTCCTTTTTCAATTTTTCATCATTCAGTTCATAGCGTCAACGTCGGGGATTTTTAATTTCCAATTTTTTTTATTCCTGTTCAATTTCCATCGTAACCTTTTCATTTTATTTAACTCCTATTACCCACCTTTATCTCCCATTTTTCTTTTACTTTCCTGTCATTCTCTAACTTTCGAAAGGGTTATCCTGTTCATTGGTGCCTCCGATAATTTAGCAGTTATAAATAATTGCCGTCGTTCTCCAACAAAAGGCGTTGGAAGATACGCCGCATTTATACATAACGCTACAAGCACAATGATTTTTTTGGCTATCTTGCCATAGGCACAAAGGCCAGCTGCTATCCGGCACCACCAGGAAGAAGAAGAAGACACTAGCTTCTTGGGAGAGATAGGACCACTGATCTGATCAGTGGATAGGACTCACAACCTACTCACACGGGTTTCTATCCTGTCCGATAGATGTAGTATTCAAGTGCTACACTTCCCAATATTAACTGAAAGAGGGTTCAGCCGTGTTACCGGTCAACCGAAAACATTGTCTTTTCGAATCTTTCTTTGGCTATATTTTGATAATTACCTGTGGGCTACATAAATTTGCAAGAAACATTGGAAACAGTTGAATCAGAGAATATGTTGAAATTGGGTATTCTGAATTACACACTCCTAGAATTAGAGAAGTCAAAATTCGCTCTTTTGAATGAAAAATGACTCATCCTTGATACTGGCCCATCCGAAAATATTGTATTTTCGATTGTTTCTCATGCCATATTTTAATAATTGTGTACGGGCGACATGAAACTTGCGAGAAACATTTGAAAATAATTGAATTAGCGAATTTGTTAACAATTCAAAATTTTAGTTGAAAGAGGTCTACTTCTGTTTTAAACCCAACCGATGGCGTAATTTTTTTGTTTGCTTGTTCCCTTTTCATACTGATTTGCGGGCTAGATAAAACTGGAGAGGAACGTTCATAAATAATTGAATAGATCCAAACTTTAACTGATAGAGGTTTACCCCTGTTATGGATCCAATGCAAGACTTTGTTCTTTGGTTTTTCTCACAGAATCGGACGCGCGTAACTACGTGGTTATTTGACGAATTAGGAATAAGAATTTGAATTCGATGCGTATTTTTGGACCAATGAGGAGATGAGGACTTGGTGAAACGACTTTTGAGAGGGTTCGATAGAAAACAGGTGCTATCCCTTCAATGGGACTAGCACAAGCCCTTCAAGGTTAGTGCGCGCTCCGTTCATTTACCGGATGTGCGTCATCATCAATATCGATATTATTCTCCATTCGACTTTCGAGATTTTTTCGATATTTTCGACTTCGATACGATTTTACCGTAACATCTTCTTTTATAATATGGACTAGCATATGTTTTCTGAGTTAAGGATGTTCTGCCTAGATTGCAACGGGGGGGTGAGCTGTAGGGGGAAGGTAGGGTTTTGTGGGGAATTCCAACCCCTGAAGACGAAAAAATGAAATTTTAAATTACCCCATTGAGGTTAAATTTGGTCACTTTTATGGTGTCATTATATTCCTCATAACTCTTTTTCCTAATAAATATTCATAGGATCAATCAAAAAATTTCCGATAATCGATTTAATAATTTTTGAAAAAAACATAAATCTGGTCGTTAACAGCGGCAACGTTGGGAACTAGAGAAATTTGGTAACACGGGCTGGTACCATTGGTTGACTAGGCCACACTCGGCTGTAAACGTTTATTCATTCCCCAGATACCCAGATTTGTATTTTGCGCGCTGCCCCTCTCTCGTTGAAAGTGTCGCGACGTTGTCGTACTTTCCAGCTGCGCGCGCGAGAAAGGTAAATTTTCGCCTATTTTGCCATTTTTTATTACTAATTATTAGTCTGGGGGATGCGTAAGAATATAACGTTTTTCCGTGACATAACGATTGACCTATAGCCGGAGTTTCATTACGCTAGACCCATTTTTCATCGATTTCACAAACTTTTCGTGAATTTTACATAAGAACACGTGTTAAATTGATATTTTAAAAAAATCATAACTTTATTATGCAGCTCGCAGGAAAGCTGAAATTTTGCATGCGGTTCTTCAATAGATTGAAGAATCTTACAAAAAAATTTCATCAACTTCTTATATTTCCTTATAATGTCCAAAATGTAGGCAGAACATCCTTAAGTGCGCGCTTCGCGCGCCTGCGCCTTCATTTGTTTACCGGATGTATGTCGTCATCAATATCGATATTATTTACCATTCGACTTTCGAGATATTGTCGATAATTTCGACTTCGATACGATTTTACTGTAATATCTCCTTTTATAATATGAACTAGCATATGTTTTCTTAGTTTAGTGCGCGCTTCGCGCGCCTGCGCCTTCATTTGTTTACCGGATGTACGTCATCAGCAATATCGATATTATTTGCCATTCGACTTTCGAGTTTTTTTCGATAATTTCGACTTCGATACGATTTTACCGTAACATCTCCTTTTATAATATGGACTAGCATATGTTTTCTTAGTTTAGTGCGCGCTTCGCGCGCCTGCGCCTTCATTTGTTTACCGGATGTACGTCATCAGCAATATCGATATTATTTGCCATTCGACTTTCGAGTTTTTTTCGATAATTTCGATTTCGATACGATTTTACCGTAACATCTCCTTTTATAATATGGACTAGCATACGTTTCCTGAGTTTAGTGCGCGCTTCGCGCGCCTGCGCCTTCATTTGTTTACCGGATGTACGTCATCATCAATATCGATATTATTTACCATTCGACTTTCGAGATATTTTCGATAATTTCGACTTCGATTCGATTTTACCGTAACATCTCCTTTTATAATATGGACTAGCATATGTTTTCTGAGTTTAGTGCGCGCTTCGCGCGCACTAAACTCAGAAAACATATGCTAGTCCATATTATAAAAGGAGATGTTACGGTAAAATCGAATCGAAGTCGAAAATATCGAAAATATCTCGAAAGTCGAATGGTAAATAATATCGATATTGATGATGACGTACATCCGGTAAACAAATGAAGGCGCAGGCGCGCGAAGCGCGCATTAAACTCAGAAAACATATGCTAGTCCATATTATAAAAGGAGATGTTACGGTAAAATCGTATCGAACTCGAAAATATCGAAAATATCTCGAAAGTCGAATGGTGAATAATATCGATATTGATGATGACGTACATCCGGTAAACAAATGAAGGCGCAGGCGCGCGAAGCGCGCACTAAACTCAGAAAACATATGCTAGTATTTGTTTACCGGATGTACGTCATCATCAATATCGATATTATTTACCATTCGACTTTCGAGATTTTTTCGATTTCAATACGATTTTACCGTAACATCTCCTTTAATAATATGGATGGATGTATGGATGGATGGATTAAAAGCCCACCTCCAGCTTCAAAACCGGAAATCAAGTCAACCATGTATAGCGCTCAACAAAAGTTCTGTCCCCTCAGCAGAGACTCTGCCCTCAGCCATATAGTTCAACAAATGGCAGAAGTGAACAGAACTCATGTTGATGATTTTATTCTCAATATTCTAGATATCATCAATTGTCATTCGATATTTTGATAAATTCGACTTCGATATGATTATTGTAATGCCCCTGAAAATGAAGTATCTATTTTCCATCATATCGTTATGTTTCAAGGTGTTTCTGATGTTCCTTGATGGTTTAAAACCAAATGTTTCTTTCTCTCTTTTTTTTTCTTTTTTTTTTTTTTAGAGGAGGAAATGCTTTTCGGATCGGTATCGGTCTTTATATCTAAAACTCGCTTAGGCGAACTAAAATACGACTGAAGCTTCAACTAAGGATCTGACATTTGGGCTAGTAGTTAGTATCTTCATTTTACACATTCTCTATGAAATTTCAGGTTAATCTGTCTATTGGGGCCTGAGATGCAGCAGCTCATAATTGTCTTCTGCTTGAAATTTACAAGTTCTTATTTAATTTTCTACTTTTATCGGGAAATTTTCCCATCAAAATGACTTGGAGTGTCATGAAACATGGAGCCAAGATTCGTCATCATATTTCAGAATATTCCTGTGCATGTGTGTGTGGAAA
>JAOZGT010000028.1:264252-337783 GCA_035578325.1 Coelinius sp. EB29 | reverse complement strand
ATAAAAATAAGAGCTAAAATTATACCAGTGTGACTACTTGACAATTTTGAGTCCGAGTGATTTAGTACAACTAATAAACATCCATGAAATATAGAATAGTTTAGAGTTATTTGTCTTCAATTAAGGATGATAGGGAGCAGTCAGAGGGTGTTTGAAAAATGCAGCCAAAATTCCCAAAATTTTTTGACACATTCTTCGATTTTTTCAAAAACCGTGTGCAAAGTTTCAGATTTTTCGCAAGCGTAGATAAAATGTTATGAATTTTCAAAAAAATGCTATTTAACACGGAGTCTTATGGGAATTCAGAAAAAAAATTCAAAAGCCATGAAAAAATGCAGCCAATGTCACGAAAATTTGCACACGCGTAAAATGTTCATAAATGGACATATGAAAAAATTTTCATTCCGATTGCGAGCATTGTTTAAGCAAAATTATTAAAAAATTGGCAAAAATCAGAATTTCAGCGCGCGCAGCTCGGAATAGCGACAACGTCGTAACAATCAAATGAGTGGGGGTAAGCGCGGTCTATTCAAACGCATCCAATGAGAGAGCAACTCAGATGCGCACATCAACACTGCGCGCGTCAGTGCTGCTAACTTCTACAACCCGAATAATTTCTCTGTTGCCACGTTTTCCACTCAGATAAATAATTTATCATTAATAATAACAACGAGTTGCAAAAAATATTTAACCCCTGTAATGTGTAGAGGAAAAATTCTAAAGCTATAGAAAAAATCTATTTGAGTATAAAACACTGCGAAAATGGGTTAATTATCCAATTGAAAAGTTGAAATTTTTTTGTTCAGGGATTGGATTTTTCAGAAAGAACAATAGATTCCCCTGCGTCCCACCGCCTACATGCCAACTGCTCCCTAACATCGTTAAATTGTATTTTTTTTTTTTTTTTTTTTTTTCTAGGAAGGTAACATAAATATTTGTATAATGTCTACCTTTCAATTGTTCAATGTCTACCTTTCAATCTTTATAATTGAGAGCGACAGTTTGCTTCATGAGAACATATTTTTATGGATACATATGAGTTATACTAAATCACTCGGACTGGAATCGGTAATGAGTCACGCTTGTAGAACTTTACCAAATAAAATGACGCAAAATTAGAAATCCTCTGGGTGCGGAATGAGTTGATCCATTTATATTATGAATTCTCTCATTAGGGTTTGAGATGATTCAAGTGGGATCATACAAGCCCCATCAAAATATTATCAATGAAAACATGAGTATAAAGAACAGTTCAAGTTGATATATCGCATCTTCGTAATTATGAGATGATTTCGATAATTATCGATTTCAGAAAGAAATTTCGAGAGACCTTCTCTCTCATGAAAGTAGCTCATCAGTGGAATAAAATTTAAAGATTTTTGAAAACTACAAAGAATCGCCTGAAAGTGTTATTAGATTTTTTAATCGTAATTTTTTGCTCGATTTAATTAACGTTTTAGTTTTTCAAAAAATCAATTTTGAAAAATCAACATTTAACCCAGCGTCTTATGGAAAAACTCATAACTTTTTTCTGAATAAAGATTAAAATCTGAATTATCCACTCAAAATATGAAAAAAATAATAAAAAATATTGACACTTGTTTCATGAGGCTTAACCGTTTAGTTTTGTTCATATTAACAATAAACAGTAAAAATTGACGAGAAACCGGAACCGAAATCGACATGGCAACGTCTGCTCGAGTAAAGAGGTTATGGCGTTCACTCCACTCGACTCCCGCCTGTCATTTTAACATCCAGCGTTGCCACATATATTTGCAAGCTAGTCAACTGAATTACTGTTTATTGATTTTTACTTTTTTAAAAATCGAAAAATGTTATAATTTTCATATTGATGACCTCAATAATTCTTATAAATAATTCAAAAATGAAAACAATAATTTTTGGAAATTGTTTAATTTTTGTACACTCAAAGACTTTATGTGTACTGATGAGCTACTTTAACAAATGAATGTGTGATTGGAGAGAATTCCACATTCTATGTCAACTGCTTCCCCCCTCGGAATTAAAAGAGAATTAGAAAATGGTTCCAATCGATAGATGATAGAGGCTTTCCACACTAAAAAAAAGTTGGAGCGACTGTATCTAGCGCAGCACTAGCTAATACTGCTGATACACCCAATGGGATTTCGACGTGGACACGTCTCGGTGGCCCACGTAATGGTGTCAGAACGAGAGGAGAGTAGAAAGATTTTGGAACTGTCTAGAAAATTTTAGAACTTTCGAGAACTCTCTAGAATATCTAGAACTTTCTCGAACATGTTAGAATTTTCCAAAATATTTCGAGAACTTCTTGGAACACTCCGACATCATGTACGCTACGACTTTATAGTCAACGCCAGAAACCCGTTTTTCGATGTTTCATCAGCCAAGAAGAGATGTCAAAATGTTGAAAATTTTCAGAAAGTCCATTTTCTTTGATTTCCTCGAAAACCAAAGGAGATAGTGACTTCTAGTCTTTTGCAATTGATTTCTGAGATGATTTGACCTTTGGATGGTTTGGACCCCAGAGCCTGGCACGCCCGGAACATGTTTTCGATTATTTGTTCAAAACAAAAGGTTCTACACGTGAACTGCGCGCAATTCGATTCAAATAAGAAAATAATATCCTCGTAGTCATGAAAATCATTGATTGATCCATTGACCAATCGGAAGGTGAATAGAAAGTTGGCAATCAATACAATTATTCGTTGTCTATCAACTTTATGATAAAGGATTCTAGAACTTTCTGAAACCTTTGAGAATTTTTTAGAACATTCTACAACTTCGTAGAACACTCTAAAATATTCAAGAACGCCCGAGAACTTTCTGGAACTGTTCACAGTCTTTGAAAACTTTCTAGAACTTTCTGTAATGTTCCATGATTTTCCGGAGTAGCGGGAATCTCAAATTATATAGCGTATATGCGTATGCCATAATTTTTTTCAGAAATCTTCCAAAATATTCTAGAAATTCCCCAAAACTAGAACTTCTAGAATAATTCTAGAACTTTCTGGAACATTTAAGAACGTATCAACATATTTTAGAACATCTTGGAACATTCTAGAACTTCCGAGAACTGTCTAAAACTTTCTAGAACCTTCGAGAACTCTAGAACAATCTAAAACTCTTTAGAACACTCTAAAACTTTCTACAATATCTTGGAACTTTTTAGAACATTTCTAAATACTCAAGAACTTTTTGCTTAAGGATGTTCTCCCCCTATTCCCAATCTTTTTCTGTTTTTTGGAGATTTCCCACGAATTTTTGATCGGATTGATATGCAAAAATGTAACGTTTTTTCGCTATATCATTGTTTATTGACTCACAAAGTTTCATGATTGTAAACCCATTTTTTTGCGTTTTCACTACCTTTTTATGGAGATTCGCCAAACTTTAGAAAAAAAGCACAAAATTGAGGCTACGATGATGAAACTTTGTGAGTCAATGAACAATGATATAGCGGAAAAACGTTACATTTTTGCATATCAATCCGATCAATAATTTGTGAGAAATCTCCAAAAAACAGAAAAAAATAGGGAATAGGCGGAGAACATCCTTAACTTAAAGAACTCTAATTTAATGGTCGAGTCTACTTGACCATTTCGGCTCGAATCAAGTCGAACCCCGATGGATTCAACTCACTGCAGTCAGCTCCAATCAAGTTGGGATGGAAAATTTCAAATCTATTCAGCAAGTTGAGTCAGATGAGGCCCGACGACTTGATTCCGGTATTTTTCGTATTGATTCGAGTTAGAAAGGGGGAAGACGTCTTTCGTCTTGAATCAATACAATTTTACGTCTCATCGCAAATGAGAAATTTGGATTGATTGAGCTACAGTCATTCGATTTGGAATGAGTCGATCATATACGTAAACTAAGACTTTTTCTAGATACATCATGTTAATCAATCACATCAAAGTAATATTCGTATAATTAAGTTGTCATTGAGAGAAAGTAAACTCACCATAAGATTATGTCGATAATCTTTATTAGCTGGATTAGCAAGACTATCATCATAACATGCATCAGAATGTACAAGTCCCAAAAATTCCAAATGTGGATGGGCTTTTATGAATTCCTTGAGATCTCTCACTTCGATCTCATCTTTTCCGGATATATCCAAACTTGTCAAGTATGGCATACAATGAACAGCACGTAGTAGATCAGTTATCTTTGATCTCACTGGTGCAAACATCTCAAATGTATAAGAATCACGTTCGTCAGAAATATCAAGATGTCTCAGTTCATTCAATTCCAGTAACACCGATTTCAAATTTCCATAGCCACTTATTTTCAGATTGTACATTGAAAGACTTTTCAATCGATCCTTACATTTTTTTAGAGGTGTTATGTCATCAACACGGGTGCAAGATATATCGAGACTCTCTAAAAATGGTAAATCCTCAACGACAATTTCCAATCCATGTTTATTAAATTCTGTACCAGAGACATTGAGTGTCTGGAGGGCTCGTAATTTGCTTAATGCTAGAAACACACAGACTCTGTAAAAGATAAACAAGGAATGTTACATAAATGCCAGAATCACAATTTTTGTTTTTTCTTTCAAAAGTTCGCTCGAACTAAAATTTCTGTTGAATCTGGGTTCAATTAGTCTCAAATTACGTGGGGTTTTTATAAACATAAAGCTATGTCTCCGATCAGCGTTTGGATAAACATAAATAGGTCCCGGGAGAATATATTGAAGACCAATCTATCAATCGTGATGGCAAACTCCAAAACCATGAATTAAGTTGAAAAAATAATTGTAAATCTTTTTGATGGCAAATTTTGTCCATCTTAGAGAAGAATCTCTTGAAATTTGTGAATGTCCGCATGAAAAGGGCCCACTTTGGCGGTATTGGACTTATCCATACTACCCTGTTCTTGATATGATTTCCCTCATTTCGAGTAACAAATGATCTTGAAATTGTCGAAAATGACGTCTCTGTCGAAGATCTAAGCACTAATCTAACATGGGTTTAAATGTGAGACGCGAACACAAAAACCAGAATATCTCGGGAACTAGAAGCGACAAAGTGGACCTTTTTCATGCGGACGTCCACGTTTTGTCCTTGAATCATTCTTTCAAAAGATACACTCATACTGAATAGAGCTTTTGCGTGTTCAATTTTTTCATCCAAACTACATTTCATTCCTTTATTATTGAAATGATGGAAATACCGGAATGGAAGTATAATAATCATTATTTCACCTCGAGCAATCTATGAAGCTTCCCTTGGCAACACTCAATGACCTAAGGTTTTGTAAGCTCCATTCACCAAGACAACTTATCAAGTCGTTTATTGTAATTTTGAGCCCCTTCACTTCCAAATCGACGATCTTGTGTTGTTTCAATACCTTCAATCCTTTAGTAGACAGGCTCGATGCGTCTTTTAGCCTCACATGTCTGCAAAAACAAATAAATCATTTAATATTTTTTTTTCTATACTTGTAATCAGAAAATTGTATGCATTTACCTCAATCTTGTTGTTTTCGAGTCAAAAAGAGTAATTGTTAGGTCCGATAGAGCTTTCTTCTCGCAAAGACTTGTTAATAGTTGTTCAGATATTTCCGCTGGTAGAAACACATCGGGATTTTTGAAGCTCAGTCTCGTTGCGGTTCCATTTGAAGAATTATTGATGGGGATATTCGTTGATGCTCCTGGTGCTACAGAGACGCAGCCATCAGTCGTGGAACCGTTTAATCGTTCATCTAGTAATAGAAATATTACAAAGTCAAGATGGATACAAAGATATATTGATAAATCCATAAATCTTGTTCACTATAGAATTATCTCGAGGATGGGTAATTTTGAGCATGGAATATCGCAAGACTTCATTTTACATTAAATTTTCCCACCTTCAGGTTACGCCTCTTGACATTTTTCTACAAAAGCACTCCTTTTGAAATAATCCGAAATGGAATGTTCGATGTGAGACCCAGTTACTGAAAATTTTTCTTAAGTTACGATTTTTCAAATTTCCCATTTATTTCGATAATTTGCCACCTCTTGATATTATCAGTAGGAACTTGTTAGATAGTTACTAATGAGAATTTTCTTTTCACATATCGAAAGGAACTACAGAATGTTTCCATACGTGTTCGACTCAATTCACAAATTTTTTGAGGCTGTTATTGAAGACACAATTTTTTTTCTTCAATCTGCACTCACTCGAAAACTCCATTTTTTTAATTTGAGATTTACCATAAGATTATTATATCTAGTAATGATCATGAATATTTTTCCGTAGAGCCATCAAGTTATTCGCAATAGCTGAGAGAGTATAGACTTGACTGAGACCCGAGATGTAGATAAGGATGAAGTACAAAAGAGAAATCTCGGGAATATGGAAGGAAAAATCAAAAACATTTCAAAGTTGACAGGGAAAAATAGGCCAATTCTTTGGATGCTGAATTCAATTCTTCATCATCTCATTTCCCTTCCAAAAATTCATTTCAGAATTTATCGATTTCTATATTATCATGAAAAAAAATTGACCCAATTGAACATTCTATTTCCTGCTAAATTCAAAGAAAAACAAGTGGTACATTACTTGCTTTACCCTCTAGGAATTGTTAATTTTGCTAATTAAATTAGTAATTCGCTTTCGAATGGACTTGCCCTGTGGTGTCTATTCATGAATCAAATATGGATTACGACATGGAGACAATCAATCAATTGATGATCATTGATGAATCATCCTCAGTCTATTGTTTCGAAAAAATTCGGAGAAAACAAATACAAAATTGATTTTAAAAAATTGAATGATTTTTTTTCTTTTAAATTAAATGAAGTAATACTCAAAACAACGTTATTTTTAATTAAATCGGGGTATCTCAGAGTCAAGTCTGGGATTGATCTATCGGAGAAATTTCTAAGTTTTTCATAATAATTCAATTCAGACTCTTTCTTTTGCTTTGATTGATCCTATATTTGGCTAGAATTTGTCAATAAAAGAGTGACTATCTCAAAATTTTCAATGTTTATTCAGAAAAACCGTGAACAATTTGATCGTTTTCAGTGAGATTCTTGGTTTTTCAACGATATAATTGACATTGTGGCGTATTGTTAATCAGTTGGAAGGTTGAAGCGTTATTATATTGGTGATTTCAAGGGACTTAACTCAACTTTTCATATTAATAAACACTGAATCCTGACTAAGTCCTAATTGAATTCCAACTAAGTACCAATTATCGGTCAAAAGGACATCGTAAGGAATATTTTGATTCATTATTGAGTCGATTATAATGATTCATTTTTGAAGAAGTCGAAACATCGAAGGTATGAAAAATTCCAATGTTTCAAAAACTACATTATGGATCACGATTTAATTGGTGTCGTTGAATAGCGCTTGCAAATATGTACATTCAACAGAAAAAATTATGGAATTCAATGCATTAGTCGTGGAGGAATTTTCGGTGGAACTCTTAAAGGTTCTGATCATATACATACATACATACATACGGACATGCTTTGAAAAACACATTTTTCGACTAATTAGGCCTTACTTAGTCACCCTGAGAAAAAATTAGAAACTTAAATTTGAGGATTACAATGCTTCCATTCGAAAGCAAAAACCTCAAAATTCCACTTGCAACCCATTCAAGCACAAAACGTCAACGGGCAATTTTCAGATTTTTAGATAAAATCAGTGGAAATCTGTCCTAGAAATGTTGGGGCTACTAAATAAGTGACCATAATAAGTAACTTTCATACTGAAAAATATTCACATACCAACAGTGAGAACAGCAGAGGAACTCACACCGATGCCACCAGTATCACCAGGCTGTACTTCGCAGAGAGCAAGAACATTGTCACAGATAAAATCGACACAGACTTCCTCGAGGCTTCTCGGTGATTCAAACATTTTTTGAATTTTCATTGCATCTTATATCACAAAATTCATCAACTCCAAACAAAACTTCATGAAAAGTTTATGTCTGTTTTATTATTTCGTCTCGTTTCGTTGATATTTTCATGCTTAGGATGACGGAAAATCATACTCGATTATTCTGAAAAATTAATCATATGAATTGAAATCTTAATAATATAACGTTTTTAGAGTTTCTGTGGAAATTTTGATCAAATTGATGAGAATATTACATAACAATGATATTCAGTACAAAATTATGAGCATGTCTAACCTGTATTACACCACTGGAGTATTGGTTGATAACCTCCTCAATGTTAAATCGAATAAAACTGTGGAACCATGATATGAATTTGATGCAGCGAAATGAATCATGAATAGAGTTGGCAAAAAGTTGAGAATATGACAGAGGGAATGATCATCATATACAAAAAATGAGTGAATTATTTACAAGAATTATTCATAAAAATGGATCTGCACCTGTGGAATGTATTCCATTCTTGGGAAATAGTTGTCGAAGGCAGGGCATGAATATTTGCACTCATAGCAAATTTAATTCCACGATGTTCATGTAGAAAATGGGAGTTGAGAAAAGAACTACTCAAAAATTCAGTCTCGACCTCGATTGCGCAAGGGACGAGACTAACTCAGTTCTCTTTCACCAATATTTAAAGAATATGAACGAATATGGTATTCCAATGATAGATAATTTCACATTTTGAAACACTGAAGCTTCTAACACAATTTTTATCTACTTGTTTCCAAGATTGTGAGGGGTGAATGACAGTTTCAATTGTGAATAGTGGGTATCGTTGTTGAAATGTAGCAAGAATAATGATGAAAACGGTGTGCATCAAGGGCTCTAATGTGTGCGTCAGTGTGCGCGCGCGAGCTTATTAGATGACGACGAGTCTCTATCTCTGTATTGGGTTTGCGTCAGAGCAGTAGACGAAGAATTCCACCACTTCGTATCAAGGTATTTGATGAGGAAAAGGTAAATGATGACATCGTTTTGAAATTCATATAGAACGTTCATAAAGTAATTTGGATTATTCATGGATTTTCTTTGAATTTTTCCAGATTTTATTTCCAAGTAATTAACAATCAAAGCGGTTCCATATACAGTCGTCAACATAAGTTCTGTCCACTTTTACCATTGAACTATACGGCTGAGACAAAACTTCTGTTGAGTACTGTACATCGACACCCCTAGGTACTTAGCCGACAATTACACTAATTAAAAAAATGGTCTTATGTAGGTGATTGTACAACGTTAGTACATGATTGTACAAGGTGAAATTTCGTTAGTAGATTCATCAATTAGCTGCAATTAATTAATTAATTTCAGGCATGATGCTGGCCGACAAGAAATCAAAAATTGTTCAATTAATTGTCAAAAGGGGTCTATTTCATCGGAAATCGTTAGTAGATTTCAAGTTTTATAATTTCATCGTTTGTAGATGCATTGTTAGTTAAATAACTGTAAATAAACAATTGTAGTTAAGTATCCGCCCTTAAGCGATCAACCTGTATGGTCTCTATATTATCGACGATCATATCTGACAGATATTATTTATACATGCATCATGTGGTTCAATTGACTATAATTATTAATCTTCATTCATCAATAGATGAATGTAACATAATTGACTATTAATGAATGACAATAGATGAATGTAACATAATTGACCTTTTGTCAAACCAATGTTCCAAGTTTGTGGTCACAGACCTTTTTTGTAGAAAATTTTGTTACGTACAAAAAAAGTCTTTTGACATCTTCCTCTCAATTCACTAGTTTCAGAGATATTCCCAAAATAAACTCTCTTGTGCTTGTGTCTCCCCTCTGCATGTTGTGTTGTCATTTGTGCTGATTCAAGCCATCCAATCACACATCAGTCACACAATTTTGGTATTAAAAAAAAAAATAGAGTATTCAAAAGAGAAACGGAAATAATAAGACAAACAAAAAGTTTTGGTCGATTTTAGAATTAATTTTATTAAGAAATACTCTACACTTATTTAAATGCCTTATCATAATTTTTTTGCTTTTTTGTATGTTTTTTTTATGGTAATTATTATTCATAGCGCTGTCCTATTCACTAATTAGAGGCAAGCTTCACTAACACATCTTACATCATCTTAAAATTAAAAGTAATATATCCTTAAAACACGATTTATATTTTTTAACTAAATGTCCATTTGAATTTATTTATGCCATACTTAATTTTTCCTTCATATTGTTTAATCGAACGTAAATACTTGGGGTATCGCGAGATAAAGAAATTTTAATTAATTCAATTGTCTGATCAATTTGACAATTAAAATGGAAAATCAATGGAGATGATTGATTCGTGATTTGGAGACATTTTTGGAGGAAAATTTGGAAATGAGATGAGATTATTTCGCGGATATCTCTGAAACGGAGGGGTTTATCGAAAAATGTCAACGAACCTTTTTTGTAGAGATATCAATTCGCGACAAAAAAGGTCATTTGATATTTTTCTTTGAACCCACTAATTACCGAGATAAATGCATAATTAACGAAGAATGTCCAAAAATTGAATTTTTGAGAGCCAAGGATCAATTATGCAATTATCTCGGTAACGAGTGGGTTGAGGATAAAATGTAAAGAGACCTTTTTTATATAGAGTATAAAATTATCAACAGGAAAGATCTCTTGATATTTTGTTGTTAAACTATTAGTTAACAAGATATTCACGAAATAAACTGTATGAAATTGACTTATCTCTATTAGACTAATTATTAATTAATTTTTTTCTCATTTATGGAACTGTACATTGAAGAAAAAAATTTATCTGTCAGGCTATTCGAAGGCTTTGACCACAGATACGTATTTGTATTCAATAACTATTTGTTTTTCAACTCTCTATATATAAAATTCATTGACACATTAATTGAGTAATTGATTTTTTCTTCTTTCATGAAAAAAAAATCTAGTATTTGGACAAAAAAAATATGAGAAAATTTTTAATCGAGTGTTCTCATGTGTGAGGGTTTAACATGTGCATTTTCATCGTTTTATTCTATAATTGTTTTTGCTCTTTGTTCAGTGGAGTATCACCTCTTTGTTAGAGGGACAAAAGCCTTGTAAGAAATAATACAAATAAAAAAATATGAGTAAATAAAATGGAAAAAAAACAGCATATATTTAGACGAGTCCAACGAAACGAAGAAATTCCACGAGTTTTGGTAATTTAGATCGTTTTCGTGGAGTCGTATGAATTAACCACAGAGCGTGGTTTTTTTTTTCTTTGGGGACAGTGGAAATTGTGGACTTTTTTGGGGAGGAAGATATAAATTTCGTGATTAATTTGGTGGTTCGAAAGTTTAGATTAATTTATCTCGGTAATTAAGGGTTTTAGAAGAAAATATTAAGAGACCTTTTTTGTAGAAAATTTTGCCCTCTACAAACAAGATCTGACATTTTCCTCAAAACCTACTCGTTCTCGAGATAATCTTCTAATTACTAAAAGGTACTAGATTTGAATAATTTCCATTACTTCGCAATTAGAAATTGAGAAAAATCCTCAAAAGTAAATTGAATGAATTTTTCTAATTGATACAAAAATGTCAATATTAGGCATACAATAGGCTATACAATGAAATTGTTATATCCTCTCAAATGCTATAACAAAGTCACTGTGACAACGCACGAATTTTTGTAATCTCTCATCAATTTTATCTCGTTCATTACTATTTTTCTTGGATTTTAAACTATTCAATTTGTACACTGAATATGTGAAAGCATTTTCACACTACTTCATGATTACCTTGAGAGTATTCACGATGTACTTGAGTGTGTGAACTAATATAATTTGACATTTGGATATTTATTTTGTTTATTGATTCGAGGACCCAGTTATTATTATTGAATCGAGTGATAAATTGATTAAATGAGATGTTTTTAATGAATACCTTTGATACTAATGAGGTTATTGAAATTATTGAAGAGACCTTTTTTGTAAATCTTCATTTTCTCTACAAAAAAGGTCTTTACAAAAATTTTGATATCTGCATCAGAATCAAAGATATTTAAAAAAAAAGTGAATTATTCTCATTTTACTTGTTTACAAAAAGTCAATTAAACTAATTAATAATAGTTAATTGATTAAATAATGGGCAATTATAAATTACTCTACAAGTACTCAATGCGGGAGGTAAAAAATCCAGAAGAAATCTACTTCTAATATCTTGATAGAACTGTCGACAATTATCATGTTTTTAATTAAATAAATAATTTAAAAAAAAAAATTCCCTCGACAATTTCCTCATTTGGTGGTGCAATCTGGACCTCATCAGAATAATAAACCATCCACAAGAAGAATACCCAACTCGAATACAAAATAATCTCATTAAACTTGTTGTTAATCAACTTAAAAAAAAAAATGGAAGATAATGATGTTAACAATCGCACACGGATCCTCTTAAATCAATAATAATAATAATGAAAAATTACAGGGATTTTCACCAAATGCAACCACAGCATGAAAATCGATGTGATTGAAACAATCAAAGTTCGATAATTATCCTTCCGAGAATGCAGGAGAAAATGCTCGATAATATGCTCCGAAATGAGCATGGCATCGAAGATGAGCACATTTTTACCCCTTTGATTTCTCCGTCAACACAACGAACGCGAATGGAATTGCTTTTATTATTTATAGTGTTTCCACATTCCACATATGTACAATTGCGACCGAAGATCACCCGTTTATTAATTTTAATGCTGTAGAAGTTAAACCTGTTTAAATTTAAATAGAACTAAAAATTGAATAGATCCACTACATTGTATCTGTATATAATTCGACAAAAGTAATTGTCGATAATATAGAGACCATACAGGTTGCTCGCTTAAGGGCGGATATTAAACGACAATTGTTTATTTGCACTTATCTAATTAACAATGCATCTACAAACAATGAAATTATAAAATTTGAAATCTACTAACGATTTCTGATGAAATAGATCCCTTTTGACAATTAATTGAATAATTTTTGATTTCTCGTCGGCCAGCATCATGCCTAAAATTAATTAATTAATTGCAGCTAATTGATGAATCTACTAACGAAATTTCACCTCGTACAATCATGTACTAACGTTGTACAATCACCTACATAAGACCATTTTTTTAATTAGCGCAATTGTCGGCTAAGTACCTAGGGGTCATACAGTACTCAACAGAAGTTCTGTCACACTCAGCCATATAAGTTCAATGGTAAAAGTGGACAGAACTCATGTTGACGACTGTACATACATCCCCTTGTAAAAAAAGCATACACTGGAAAGTGTCATGGCGGAGGTACATGCAAAAAGTGTCATGGCGTACTTCTCATGAGCAGTTTTCATGGGAATTCTCATGAGAACCCTCACAAAAATGCATGCGCGGCCGCTTGCGGCCGCGCCATAATGTTTTACTATATAATATAAAACTACGCTAATTATTATAGAACAAATGTTACGCGCAATGATTTTGAGACAAGACATTAACAAACCACGATTACGCAATGAAAGTGCATCAAAAAATGGTTAGGGATAATCACACATTTGAGTAGAGAAGAAACTTTTATATTATGAATTATATTGTATATACATGAGGATGTATATATACTGTCAAAACTAGTGGTGAAAATCAATTGAGAGTAACTTGTTAGGTTATGTATATCATTAGGTATGTATCGTTGACGGTGTTATTATTGAGCAAAGAATCTAATAAGAGAAAATAATCGAACTACGTATTAAAGTGAACACATTGACATATTTTTAGCACTCAAAGGATAATCAATTGACAATTATGGCGTCACGCATTGCTGCTTCCGCCACTGTTCGTGCTGTTAAAGGAAAAAAAACACTGCCAACTCGTGCTGCACTTGTTCTTGTGAGTAAAATATAACTATTTATCGATTTGTTTAACCTACTCGATTTCCACAGAAGGTTTTTATCGTTGATGAACCCCTCTGTTGAATAAATTAAAACGATTTTCTTAATATAGTATATAACCTTAAAGATGAGAATAACTGATGTTCTTTGACGTTTATTTTTATTAGACTGAGAATGCTGTGAAGAAAATTAAGGAAATCTTGCAAGATAGAGAAGGATACGTAAGTCCTTTGTTTTATTTTTATGCTGTTTGAGTGAATATTGATGCAATGATTCCAATATCGTCGATCAAACTGCAACAATTGTTTCTTGTCGGGTTATTTATATACATGTTAATGATTGACGTCGTAAATGTTCGTTTCCATGCACTGATAGATGATTAACAATGCTCCAAGGGACAGAAATATTTATGAACAAGTACGGAATAAGTCACAGTTCACTTTGATGGATTATTAATTTGAATGAAGTAAAACTGTTCTTAACGAGAGGGTTGATGAACTTCGAATTACCGGAATATTTGGAAGTAGCCAATAGATAGTA
Organism: Coelinius sp. EB29; assembly: GCA_035578325.1. Classification (NCBI taxonomy): domain Eukaryota; kingdom Metazoa; phylum Arthropoda; class Insecta; order Hymenoptera; family Braconidae; genus Coelinius; species Coelinius sp. EB29. Next base: position 323,474 of record JAOZGT010000028.1, on the reverse strand, counting down.
TATTGGAACAAATTTCAGTTAAAGCTATACTGAATGTGGAAATGGAATTTCTCATAAAAACTTATATTTTCCTAGAAATTGTATCCTTTTTATTTTACTTCTGACTGGAAACATTATATTTGTCGGATTTTGACTTTCTCCAAACGTGAAAAAAATTATATTTTTGGAAAATGTCTGTATTTCTGTGTGATCGTTTGAGTTTTGGTCGATCATTTTTTAGAAAATAAAACATTAAAGTAGCCCATCAGTGTGATAAAATTTAAAGATTTTTGAAAAATACAAAGAATCGCCTCAAAGTGTTATTAGATTTTTTGATCGTAATTTTTTGCTCGATTTAATGAACGTTTTAGTTTTTCAAAAAATCAATTTTAAAGAATCAACATTTAACCCAGCGTCTTATGGAAAAATTCGTAATTCTTTTCTGATTAAAGATTAAAATGTGAATTTTTCATTTAAAATATGAAACCAATAATAAAAAAATATTGAAACTTATTTCATGAGGTTCAACCGTTCAGTTTTGTTCATATTAATAATAATCAGCGGAAATTAACGGGAAACCGGAAACGAAATCGACATGACAACGTCTGCCCGATCAGCTGTGACTTGGCGCAAGATGGGAGAGGTTATGGCGTTCAATCCGTTCGCCCCCCGTCATCCATTTGAACATACAGCGTTGCCACGTATATTAGCGAGCTTGTCGACTGAACTACTGTTTATTGATTTTTGCTTTTTTAAAGATCAAAAAATGTTATAATTCTTATATTCATGACCTCAATAATTCTTATTAATAATTAAAAAATGAACACAATTATTTTTAGAAATTGTTTAATCTTTGCACACTCAACGACTTTATGTGCACTGATGAGCTCCTTTAATGCCATGAAATTCTTTGGAAAAAAAACTCAAATTATGACTCATCGATTGAAAATAGTATATTATGTCATTAGGCCGATAAAGTATTCATTGGCGAATGTGACTTTATAATCCGAGCCGAAAGCGAGGATTATAATCACATTCGGCAATGAATACTTTATTGGCCGTTGAACATATACAATTTTTTGTTACGAGGCCCGAAAACCGCGTTCTAACCAAACGAAGTGAGGTTAGAAACGCGGTTTATCGGGACTAGTGACAAAAAACGTGTTTTCTCAATATCTCAAAAAATACTGGACCGATCTCATTTTTTTTCTTTCAAGACCCGTCTCAATAACTCCTATCTGGATCAATCAAAAATATATATCCGTTCATAGAAAGTTTTTAAGATATTGATCATTTTCCATTTTTTCCCTGAATTTCTTGCCGATATTCGGTTCTTTTTTCTTGAACCGATCATCGGTTGAATCATACACATGCGTGCGCTTTTAACGCCTCAAACGCAATTCGAAATAATAGCACTGAATTTGATTTCCGATTATGAACGAAATTTAGAACTAATTCTAACACTGTTTGACCTTCCAATTTCTGAATTTCCACAGATTGGATTGAAAGTTGGTGTACGACAAAGAGGCTGTAATGGACTAAGTTACACTCTTGATTATGCTAGTGAAAAGAGTAAACTTGACGAGGAAGTCGTCCAAGACGGTGTCAGAGTGATAATCGACCGAAAAGCACAACTCTCGTTACTGGGCACTGAGATGGATTATATCGAAGGAAAGTTGAGTTCAGAGTTTGTTTTCAATAATCCAAATATCAAAGGAACGTGTGGATGTGGTGAAAGCTTTTCCGTGTAGTCGCAATCAATGAATTTTAGATAGACTGAATTGATCAAATTGATTTGTGAAACCGCATAATAAAATGTATGTATTGTGAATTCAATTGCTACTTGTTTACCAATTAACAATATTTTCAACTTTGGCAAATTCAGGTTCTTTACGTTATTCATACATCCTTATTTTGCTCATTTGAATTCTAATATTATGAGTGATTTGTGTACAGGATATCTACCGAAAGGGATCCCGTGTAACTCACGTTTAGACAAATACATATAGAATGAAATTTAATTTTTTTTGCTTGTCAGTGAAATTACTGTAGAATTGGAGAATAATAATACAAGTGATTTAGACATATACAGATAATTGATGAAATTCTTATTGTTCCATAATATAGATCATCGTTTTGAATCATTAAAAGTCTTATCAATGTTGATTCCTTACATTTTTCGTTCTCTAGATCAAAATGAAATAATTGAGTATTTGGTGTAACGAAAGGGAACTATTTAGTAGCGAAGTGAGAAAACAGTACAAGTTCAAGAAAAATTTGCATATTATATTGCTACTATTTTTGGAAAGAGATTCAGAAAATAAATTTGAAAATGATTTCTAGGTATTTTTCTCTAAACCTATAAGTTTAAGAGGTATTGACAAAATCATTCGTATGATATCAAAAGGTTCATTTTCTTCTATCACCTTGTAGGCCAGGGGTTAGATGTGGAAAACTTCCATATTGAGGAAATAGTTCCTATAAAAAGTTTTATTGTTTCTATCGCTTGCTTTAGTGAGAAGTAAGAGAAATATGAAAAATATAGTAGCGATTTTAGCGTTTTTCCTAAATATCTCCATGAATATCGAACGTAGCGAAAAATAAATGAATACAAAATTATTCCTTATAAAGTTCTACATAAAAAGGTCTCTACATTTTTTTTCATTTTGATAATAGTTTCGGAAATACGAGCGCGTGAAGGCGCGCGCTTAGCTCTGTGAGCGGCGAATACCCAGCAAACCTGTGTAAGGACCGAGCAGATCAGTTTTTGTACCTGCGGTCCCTTTGCGTACCTTTTTGGATGAGAGGGGAAGGGAGGGGGAGCGTGTTGCAACTAGTTTCGTGTAGTATCGGGTAAGCCATCGCCATGTGCAGTAGAGTGATTATTGAACAAAATGGATGTGCAAATAACATGTTTTATATGTAGATAACTATTATCTAGTGGTGATATTGTGACAGTTCAGCCACGAGGAATCGCAACATTCATCTCATCGAGTCTCTAACGGAAGGATAACAAACATGAATTATTAGATAAACTTTCATCGGTTCGAGTGCACATATCGTGTAGAAAGAAGTACACGGTGAATGCGCTTCAGCAACCCAGCATGAGTACGAGTCGATTGGCACGGATAGACGGCTTTGATTTCAAAAATAAGTGTCTACTCTGTTCAAAAGATGCGTTAAATAAATATGTAGACAATGAAAAACGGAAAGCATCCAATCGACGGGACCCAGTATGCAATATTAGTACTTTTAATTTTAAAGCGAAACTTGAGGAGACTGCAGCAGTCAGGAACGATGAATGGGGGACAGAAGTAATTCAGCGACTTGTTGGTGTGATTGATCTGGTCGCAGCTGAGGAAGGTATCATAAATCTTGTCTGCCTAAATTCAAAATACCTGTCAAATCCAAAAAATCCGCAGGCCGTCCTGCAGATCCCAGCCCTCAAAAAACTATTGATTTTATATCCACATATCTTGAAGAGAATCGAGATGAATGTTAATTTTCTTTAAATGAATTAATCCAAAAATATGGAGGTGAAACGCCTAGTGAAGTAACAATTAAACAAAAGTTATTGGAAAAATATGGAGATGAAATTATTATCACTTTAAACGTTCAGAAAGAATCAACGATTTGTTTTAGAGATATCGGTCATAACATTCTTGCTAAGGCTTTTTACATTAAGAAAAAGTAAAACTATTGCAGAAGAACGTACGAAAGTAGTTCGTGAAAAAGCCAACATCATCTTAGAAGACATCCGCTCAAAAATTTATGAGCTAGGTAAGTATCCATCGCCGCATGAATTTTTGAAAAATGTGGAAAGTGATGTACCTGAAAGCTTGCAAAATTTTCTGGAGACAATTATCCTCAAACATAAGAAAGGTGATTCAACACCATGGAATTGGAAAATCACATCAATTGCACATTCCATTATCGCAATTGCCCGACCAAGATCTTTCATTTCTTCACTGCAAGTGGGATTAGGAACTGAAATGTCAGGTCAAGATAGTGAAGAGGAGGAAGTTGGAGAGACTGTGGCTGTGGTTAATCAAGCAACTAGAGAATCTGAGATACTGAGAGAATCTGAGAATCTGGTCCCACTGGCATTGAAGGATCAACCTATCCCCAAAAGAAGGAGAATGATTCAATGAAGCATGGTGGTATGTAGTATAGACCTTTATGAATAGATTTTCAATTGTTTTACCTGTTTTTGTGTCTCAAATTATTAAAATATTGTTCATAGATGATTCTTATATGGCGAAGTACCAAGCGAGCGAGCGGTTCGCCTAGGCTGAAGTACCAGACGAGCTGGAAGGTGAGGCACGCGCCTTCCTGCGCTTGTATGTCCGATACTCTTATCAGAATGAAAGAAAATGTAGCGACCTTTTTTATGTTGAATTTTATAAGGAATAATTTTGTATTCTTTTTGATGTGTAAACATCTTTTCGCTCGCCCCTACCACACTCTGGCTGGGAGCGATTTGGTGTAAATGCGACGGAAGTCTGTAACCACGCAGTCCCTCAGGCGGCCGGCCGATGTCGCTAGTGGGGATTATAGACCATAGACATATAATATAATAATATATAGACTGCGGCTTCCCTATCCTCCCTGTGTTAAAAATAAGTACCCACAATAGAAAGAGACAGGTAGCTTAGCCGCCTAGGCCTGTCTTTGTCTAACGCTGGAGGAGTGGGGACCGTTTTGTCGTTGATTGGTCAATCGTAAATGAGGAGAAGTAGGGGAAAGGACTGTGGGAGCGGTAAGTTTTCAATTGTTTTGAAGGGGAATATAAATTTAAAATAAAATGATCACAATAACTTTCCTATCCTGGAAAGTTGAAAAGAAACAGATTCTAACATTTTATTTTTGAACTTCACATATACATTCGATGCAATAAATTAAACAAATACAACAATCAAACTTCATACATACATACAATGCAATAAGTCAATTCATTGGTTTTTAAATAGAACGAGTTTCGTAAATTTTGCCCTTACTCGTTGAATTGCAGAATTGTGGGAGGCTGCATGATGACGGAGTCGGCAGACAAAATACTTCCTTAATAGAATTTCCACCAATTGTTTTCTGTGGTCCATCAAGGGGCTTTGTTCGAAAATATGCTCAGACTGAATGAATAAATCGTTAATTTCTAATATTTGTATCGATGAGAGAATTAATTTTTCCATTATTTTATTACATGTGAGTAAGTGTTTATTCATGCGAAAAACCCTCTCAGCTGCCTTACAAACTTTCACTACATCTTCAGATGCCTTGAACAATCTGCCATAAGTTTTTCGTTCTTGAAGTCGGGAAGGGGAATTTGTTTGCTCCAGGCATTCTATACATTTAAGACAATTGATCATTTTCTGAGTTTGTTTCGCGACGAAGCCTGCAATGTACCCAACAACATCTTCTTGATATTCGGTAAGCGTTATTGATGATGGTATACAATAGTCATGCTCCTCTCCCCAGATGGGATCTGTCGTAGCACTTGCTACGTAGAGACTTGGTGCGTTCTCGTCATGCCTTGTAGGATCTAATCTCAGAAGGACCGTATCGTCTTTGGGTATACAATTAGCAGTAAATACGACGGTGGGATTAACGTGGCATAATAATTTCTTGACGGCTCCCATAAATTGCTTCACAGTTGGATTATTGTTACACCCTCCCATACGTCGTATACAAGCAAAAAACGTTTCTAGGTGATCTTGAGATAGCTTGTAAGTGAGCAGAAAAGTTATATACTTCTCCTCGAATAATTTCTCAGCTAACATGACCACACTCTGCAAACACACAATCATCCCCAAGAACCCAGTTTTATTTCTAGTTTTTATTATTAATGTACCATCAACTTTAAGAGCCTTGATGTAATTAATCAATTTGTCAACTTTAATCTTCACGTCGTTCAAATTTTCAACTGAAATAGCATTTTTTTTCGGATTCTTAGTGAGAAGATTTTTCGAATTCAATAAATCAAATGCATCATTAAAATTGTCACAAAAAATAGCTGTGGCATTTGCACCTTCAAACTGTGGTAATTTATAATCCTCTTCACAAGTTCTGAGTGCATTTGCGACGCTAGAGCTTAATGTCTGAGTAGCTAAATTCACCTTCATTCTTTCATTATGAAAATTGATATGTCTTTTTCTAATTTTCGTACCAAGGTGAAGCCCTTCTTCGTCTTGCTTCTCCACTAATAACCGCAAGTAATCCCATTTGATTATTTCACCGTTCTCGTCTGTAAAAGAACCTTTAGCATTCAAAGTATTTCTCACTAGTTTCAGCATATGACATGCATCCAACATAACAGGGATCGGCTCACCTGTTACTGGATGATCCATATAAATTTTCAACTCATCATAATTAGAAATTTTAGCACCTAATTCCTGGACCATGCTAATGTTTGAAGATGCACCATCAAAGGTTATATTAACCACTGGGATATTATGATCATGTGTAACATGTAAGAGGTCCTTGAGGATATTACTTTTTTCAACTCCACTCAACGCTTCAATAAAATAATATGCTATGGGAATTTTGAAATACACATTGATTCCTACCACCATAAATACAAGCGCATTTGTGGCCTCAGTAGTGTTAATGATATCAGTGTCCTTAGTATTACCAATATCAACAAAACCACGCAATTCTTTACCATCGAATTCGACATGCTTCTTAATGGCCATCTCATCACAAGTAATTGAAAAATACAATTTCCTATTCTCACTAGTGGTTTTATCGCACAAATCAGCAACGTGCTCTATAGCATCCATCAAAATTCCTGGATTATAATTCCTCGAGCCTATAGCCATTTTCTGATTGTGCTTGAATGGGGTAAAGTATTCATGAAGGTCTTCCTCACATACTCGTATGCTGCTGGGGAGTAGAAGTGTAATGTGCATGCAAATTGCCGCAACTCATCCGGAAATTTACCTTTCTTCTGATGTATCACTTTCTTTATCAATAGTTGAAGCGTCTCTGTGCATGTTTCCTAGATCATAAAAGGGGAAAACTATTGACGCCATTAGATTTCCACGAAATTTTAAACATATTTTTTATTAATCTCGGCAATCGACATATTTTGTATGTTTTACAATTCAATTTTGCACTAAAAAATCTATGAATACTGACCAATTTTCTGCTTCGATAGCAGTTGAATTGAACAGAATGGACATGGTATCAGACCATTGGACATGGATTTTGTAAATGAATGGCAACTAAAAATCATGAAATTATTTTGATTGGATTCGACAGTGTAAATAATGATCCAGTTAACAAATTATTGTAGCAATGAATGATTGAAGAAGTGCAAATTGATGTCACATTTGTACATAATCGTCAAAATAAATGATTAGAAAAGTGTAAATAAAAGTCAAATTTGTAAATAATCGTCAAAATAAATGATTAGATAAGTGTAAATAAAAGTCAAATTTATAAATAATTGTAAAAATGAATTATTCAAAAAGTGTAAATAAAGGTTTGATTTTGAGATTATCATAAATAGAGATAATCGTAAAAGTGTAAATAAAAATCTAATTTGTAAATGTTTGTAAAAAAACATGATGAAATTGATGCTGTCTAAATATATAATTAGAGAATGGAGGATTCTCTATTCAATCTTTCTTATGAATAAAAAAAAAATCGGAGGCGACAAGTCTTCTACATGGAAAAGAGACAATAGGAACAGTTCCCAAAAAGTAGAGTATAATGACAATACCAGTAGTAAAAATATTTTTTCAGTTTTACTCAAGTGTTTTGGAATAATTCTTATGTTCTGCTCTCCATGTTGAATTCAACTTACGTCCAAGAGATTGGCAGCAGATTCTGTTAATAATTTTTTCTTTTTTAGTTCGTTCATCATATTTCTGTAGCTTTGAACTTTCTGAATGAGACGTTCAGTCTTCCTCTTCAGTAACTTTTCTTTTTGTCTGTTGACTTCAGTATATTTCAAGAATCGCTTCCATACGATTTCGTTGGTAAAATCTTCTCGACGAAATACACCCAACTCATGTGCATTATGATGCTTCTTGCTTGGATCGTTTATCCCATCATTAAATTCACATTTCCTAAATATTATAAATGTCATATTAAGAAAATAATATGAAAAATTTACAAATTGTGAAGGGAATTCTCAATCATTCACCTTTTCAAATTCCTACGAGGTTCTGATTGCCCACTTTGTGCATTTCCGAGGTCCGAATTATCGCACATAGCTCCAGTTATACCTTCCTGATCAGAACTTGTTTGCTCGACTTGTGCTCTGAATTTTTTTGTAAAAATAAATTCATCACTTTTAATATCAACATCGACACGAAACTACAATCGAAATTTAATGTTCTGATAGGTGGATAATTAAAATTATTACCTTTCTGAATTACTCATGAAATTAGTGGACACTGGAGAATCTGGCAGTTGATATTCTCTGTACGAATTCTCTGTCTGCATTCTCTCTGAATTGTTAATCAAATCAGTAACCATGGAAGAATCTGCGAGGCTTACAAGACCAATATTCTCATGTACAGTCCCTATTTTGTTATCATGTGATCCTAGTTCCTCAGAGGCCGTTTGGGACTCGTCCATACTCTCTGCGACCATGTGGTTAACATTCGCTTCAGAGATATACGGTTTCGATTGCCTGAGAAAGAAAATAAAAATCGTACACTTAAATAACTCGTTCTCCAGATCGATATTCAATCCATACGGATTTTTCCTTGGACCTAAATGACGATCACGGAATCCCTGGTTTAAAACAATTTCTGTGATTACCATCATGCAAATTCATTGCAATGAAAAGTAGAGGCTCGGAGGTTGATTCAAGAGTCAAACGGTCTAGGGTGGAAACTTGGAGCTTAATTCAACGGTCAAAAGGTGAAGCTTTTATAGGGTGAAGGTTGAGAGGTCGATTCACAGGGCAAACCGACTAGACAGAGACTAGAAAGTTGATTCGAGGGTCAGAAGGTGCAGAGAGGAAGAAGGTTAAAAAAGCAATTCAAGGGCTCAACGTAGAGCCCAGCCTTTTGTTTAGACTGTTTGACTGTTGAATCGACCTCCAAACCTGTTCTCCAAACAGTTTGACCTTTGAATCGAGTTTCCAGCCTTTTCTCGAAACCGTATAAAACTTTTGTGAAACTCGAACAAATAGAGATTTTTATTCTTCAAAAATATGTATTATTGAATATTACTCACATTTCTTGATTTTTTGACAGTTGAACACTGATCGTTTGTGATCTCATAAGCTCTCTTCGTGGGATGGCATGTTTTTTTAAAAGAGGCTTGTCACATAATTCCCGATAATCATCAGGTTTAAAATGCTTACTACACACTAGAACTTGTTGGATATCTACGTTTTGCAACACTTCTAACCATTTCTTCCATTGTTCTACATTTTTCGGCAAACTAAAAGAAAAACATAATAGGACCAATAAACATGAAGAAATAAATATATATATCTACATATCTTGATTAAAATTATAACTTAATTATTACTCCAATTATAATATCTGTCATACCTGTGGAATGTGAGATGTTGAGTGATAATCGATTTTTCAACACCACAAACACAGCAACGATTGGGCATTTTTAGTTTTTTGACAAATTTCAATAATTATACATTATAATAATTTTTAAAAAACGTGAAAATAAAAAAGAATCGACGATAATCCAACAATTTCACTTTGGTGACACTTTAACCTCGTTAGTTGTTAAGGATGTTCTGCCTAGATTGCAACGGGGGGGGTGAGCTGTAGGGGGAAGGTAGGGTTTTGTGGGGAATTCCAACCCCTGAAGACGAAAAAATGAAATTTTAAATTACCCCATTGAGGTTAAATTTGGTCACTTTTATGGTGTCATTATATTCCTCATAACTCTTTTTCCTAATAAATATTCATAGGATCAATCAAAAAATTTCCGATAATCGATTTAATAATTTCTGAAAAAAACATAAATCTAGTCGTTAACAGCGGCAACGTTGGGAACTAGAGAAATTTGGTAACACGGGCTGGTACCATTGGTTGACTAGGCCACACTCGGCTGTAAACGTTTATTCATTCCCCAGATACCCCAGATTTGTATTTTGCGCGCTGCCCCTCTCTCGTTGAAAGTGTCGCGACGTTGTCGTACTTTCCAGCTGCGCGCGCAAGAAAGGTAAATTTTCGCCTATTTTGCCATTTTTTATTACTAATTATTAGTCTGGGGGATGCGTAAGAATATAACGTTTTTCCGTGACATAACGATTGACCTATAGCCGGAGTTTCATTACGCTAGACCCATTTTTCATCGATTTCACTAACTTTTCGTGAATTTTACATAAGAACACGTGTTAAATTGATATTTTTTAAAAAATCATAACTTTATTACGCAGCTCGCAGGAGAGCTGAAATTTTGCATGCGGTTCTTCAATAGATTGAAGAATCTTACAAAAAAATTTCATCAACTTCTTATATTTCCTTATAATGTCCAAAATGTAGGCAGAACATCCTTAACACAGCAGCCATATTGTATTTCTAATCCTCTCCCTGGATGTCTCTCCCCTCACTCTAGGAGCGTTAGACGAAGACAGGCCTAGGCGGCAACGCATGCTGTCTTTTTCTATTTTAGGTACACATTTTTGAGCAAACGCGCAGTCTATATATTGTGTTATATGTCTATGTTATAGACCCATACGGCGGCGATGAGATGTTTACACATAGAGACATAAATCTTGAGTACTATATGGCTCGCTGGTTTTTTTTTGCTACGATCAATATTCATGGAGGCATTAAATAAAAACGATAAAATCGCGAACTCCATTTGTTTAAACAATTCTTCCGGGGCGAATTTGGGGGGGAATTTTTGTATTTTCCTTTCTCAACATTAATATAAGCGATAGAAAAAAAAACCTTTCCTAGGAATTTTCGCGATCAAAAGAACCCTGATCCCTGGACAGAATGGTTTATATTTTCTGACTTTTCCAGTCACTCGGAGGCTTTGAAACACTTGAAGTTCTTTCATAATTATATTTTTCTATTCACTCTTTCATTGAGCGTTAAAGGTTCTTCCTTGATTTAAAGAATATCATGATAGTGTCTGAAGTTTTGATGTTGTGTGTGACGTACTGGAATCGACCACAATACGTCGATTTAGTTAACAATCATATTAAATAATGGTATAATGGCGGATGGAAGTAATGATAAATGTGATTTCGCTTTCCTGTCATCCGCATATTGGTCAGCGATGCCACGGTGTCATTTTGACATTGTGGTAGGTAGTCCCACGGTTTTTGCAAGTCCAGTTCAGGTGTCCTGAACTGTTTGACTGTCTTAGTTTGTATCAATGATGGCACAAAATAGTATTAGTGGAAAGAACGGTGAGACTGCTTAGTTCAGCAACTTGGAACTTCGGTGAGCTTCGGTAGGTTTTTTGAACTCACCAGAGACCAGAGTACGACAGAGGGCGGAGTCGAGCAAACCTCCAGCTCAAGCCTTCAGTCTCGTAAGATAAACAAATCGAGTCAAAGTTCCAAGTCGAGCCAAGATCTAATTAGCAATGCGTTATTCCGACCCACTTAAAATATTATCGTATATTTTAATAAACTATCAGAATATATCATCCGTTTACCGATCAATACACGAGTATTCACTAAAAAATAAAACCCGTCCAATATCGTTCACCTGACATCCGCCGAGTGAGTAAACCCCCCGTGAGGCCTTCGCCGAAGTTAGCTGAGGTCGGAGTGAATACAGATATTAGTAAGAGTAAGAACCAATCTATCTTTTAAATTGAGTTTTACTCAGTGGATAAATCTCATAATGTCACACACGTGATTATCTATTCCAGAAAGATCCATCATTCATTAGTAAATAAATAGTTTCTTTGCAAATGAATTGTAATACCCTACAATGTCATCACAATATGGCAATGTTCGACTTTTCTCCTGTAATAGACCATCATAAGTACTGGAATAGGGTAATATTATGATAAATACGGGTATGAAGAAAAAACGTTAGTTTTCGAGTCACTGTCTTTATTTTCATCATAGGTACGAATGGTTTTAATACACTGATTAATTTAGACATACATATAATTATAGAAGTTCTATTTGATTATTGTATTTGGAATTCTAACCTGGTCATTGCGAAATCTCCCAGCAGTTTTTCCAATTCATTCTCGGCGAATTAATAGGAACATTCATCGAACTTCATTACAATCTCGTTTTCTAATTACCTGCATGGTTAATATCAGAGACAGAAGGATGATGAAAAGAGAGAGGGCCATAGTGAAGAATTTTGAAAAATCAACCATTTTCGATGTGGTGAGCGAAATTGAAAATTTGTTTAATTTTTACAGGCCATCCTTCATGAACCGTAATGAAACAACACTATTGTCCTGGTCAGGAATTTGAAAGAAAAAAAATTTGCCCGTTTTTCCTCATATATCATGGCTCGCAATTTTTGACGCCAGCAAGAAAATGGGACATCAATTGACCTTTCTTTTTCCTCTAGAGAATAATCATAGCAATTTTCAATATTTCTTCCTCAAAAGGAAATAATTTTAAATGTTAGTTTGAAAATGTAAGCATGTTGAAAGAAATAACAATCACGAATAGGAAACGGAAAGAAATCTATATATATTAACAAATATATTACGCCCTCATTATAACGATGTTTCTTCCCCATCATTACGAATCCATATATATATACAATATAAATCGGCAGTCGATGCTGGTATTTGTGATACTGCAACCTCATAAAATTTCCATAAAAAAATTTTTAAATCACATTATTACTATTAATTGATGAAAATTCTACGGGTATACATATCGGCTCAGGTCTCCAAGTATTCTTTCACCCTCGTTGAACTATTTACATAAATTTTCTTCTTGAATAATTTCGATACTAATCTTACATTTTTTATAATTAACAACTCATTCGAGTCCACATCCGCAACTTTATAATTTTTTCATTATTCACCAAGTTAAATTTACTTTTATGGTCATATCGTAAGTTTCAATATATTTGACATTTTCTTAAATATAAGAAAGAGGATTCAAGATCTTCAACTCAATTCGAATTCAATTCCCTATCATGTTTCGGTTTGTTCAAATATTTTTCAATATTCACTGCAACTATGTTTGGAACATAATATTGCGAAAATTGTCGCGTTATTGAATGAAGAAAGATGATAAATATGGATATTTTATTTTGTTCCGGGTCGTTAGCACCACTAACAAAAGTGGTGGTAATAAACTTCTAGCGGTTCTAGGAGTTTATTTCCCCAACAAAAATTTCCCGGAGAAAATTTCCCCTGGAAAAAATTTCCCTTGGAACAAATTTTCCCTGGAAAACATTTCCCCTGGAAAAAATTTCCTCTGGAAAAAAATTCCCCGGGGAAAAATTACCCTTCAACACTCACTAACAACGGGAATTATAACAGGGCCAGCCTGAGATCGAAACTGGAAGGAGATTCATTAATCATGTAGTTCAATTACATCTAAACTAGTTTTTTTGTTTTAAAACTAGTTTTAAAACATATGGTTAATGTCTAATTCCATCGGGTAGAAATTATCTACTCTGGTGAGACTGAGTTTGACTTAGTTCAAACTTCGATCTGTGGACTTAGAGGGTCGATGAATCATAACACCTTAGATACAACTCAAAATCATTGTGATCTTGAGGTAAATATGTGAAGAATGCGTTAGCACTCCACATATTAAGACTGTTCCATCAGATCACAACCCATCCAGGCATAGCCTGAGGGCTTAAGCTGATATATGTGACAACGTACATGTTTCATGCTTAATGCTGATTGTTATAAGCATTTTAATGCTATAACATGATCCAAGAGAAAAGAAACAACATTGCCCGATCTCTTGAGAAGATCTGTACAAATATAAGTATATCACCTCGAATCTTGGCAGACGGAGGATTGTCCGGGGAATTTTTTTCCAGGGGAATTTTTCCTAGGGAAATTTTTTCTAGGGGAAATTTTTTCCAGGGAAATTCTGGCGGGGGAATTTCTTCCGGGAAATTTTTGTTGGGGAAAAAAACTCCGGTCACCGTTTTGTTTTTCTCAAATATTTTCTAAACTATCCAACTGATTATTTTTTTTTTCAAAATATTTGTCTCGATGTCTTCTTCTATCCGGATCAATTCTAATATGTATACCCGTTCATTGAAAGTTTTCGAGATATTGCCCATTTTTCATTTTTCACTTATTCGCACGATAACTTCAAAAATAACAGAAAAAAAAGTTCAAACTTGGTGGGATTTTAGGTCTTATGATAATGAAGGTCGGTATTGTGGATGGGCCAAATCGACTGATAGGTTTCGAAGATATTCAACTTTCCATAGCTGAATTAAAGAATGCTTCGAGATCCATTCGGAAGCATACTACCAATGAAATTGGTAGAAACGAAAAGAAATGCGAGTTTCAATTACATATTTTGTTAAACGTTCAGCTGCTGCCGTATTCACTCCTGCGACATAGGAGCCTATGAACTACTTGTTCCCCTATTTTTAGTGAAAATCGACCAATTTTCCCGTGCATTCTTTCAAATAAGGATCAAAAGAAAAAAATCAATGTAGGAATTGCCTCGGAGTTGATAGATGTCAACTCATTTTGTTGAAATTTACTCTCTTGTCTATATACACGATAGCTTGTCGGCCAAGAAAAAAGTTTGGTTCCGATGATGTTCCAACTCAAAGCGAGGCCGAGCACTACTGTGTCTCTATGCACGGAGCAACTACCTCTTCCGCTACCTCCAAATCGTTGAGGATTTGCTAAGAGAAATATGCAAACATAATTTCTCACGGTATTTCCCTTGGAATTTTCAATAAGAGAGGAAAAAACCGCAATGAGGAAAAATGGTAAAATTCATGTAAAACAATTTCTATAATGAAATTTCAACAAAATAATTTTCATCAAAAAAGTTACAGAGAGATGGCCGACCGAAATCATTCTCTTAGTTCTCTGCCAAATTCATCAGAGTTGACAGAATCGAAACAGGAGTTTCATCACTTGTTAGACTTCCATTTGATTCAATTTTCTATACGATAATTTTAGTATGGATTACCTTTCTCCTCTTATCCTATTTCTTTTGGAATAGTCTTTGAAAGTCGTTCAATGGTTATACCATAATTTTATACCCTTATGAGATGTAATTCCTTTTGCCCCCCCCCCCCCCCCCCCATGAAGTACAATGAAAAAAACTGCAATTGTTTTTTCCCAACCATACGAAATTTTTTAGCATCAAAGTTGTTGCAAAAATATAAAATTGGACGTTTCATCATTAAAACTTCATAATATATCCTCCTGAATTTTCAATGTGACAGACATTCATAATGTGTGTCTATTAATTCCGCATAGAAGTCATGAAGTATGAGTGATTAGTTTTTCCACATCTCATCAATTATTAATTTATTTGGGTGATGAATTCTCACAAGAAAAGATATCAAAGGAGATGTTTCGTTTCAAAATTCTATCTGCTATAAGAAACAGTCTCTCGACAATATCTTCTAAAGTGACTTATGCTTGAAACGAATACACAATGTGGAAGAATGTCCAATTTGACCTATTATGTTTCACCACTTCACTGGAGAATTGGCTGGATTTCTCAGAGCTAATGAAGAAAGATTATGACAGGAAATAAAGGGAATCAAAATAATAAATGATGGGGTTTCGCAACGATTTATGTGATGACTGTGGGAGCATCGCGACCAGTGAATTCTTTCATTTTTCCCAGTACTAGAGCAATATCAACGAGAGGTTTCAACACTTCTTGTGCATCTCTATTGAAAGTTGTGGAATCAGATTCGTAACTTTCAACGTATAATCGAATCGTCGCACCAGAGCTACCAGTCCCAGATAATCGATAAATCACACGTGATCCATCTTCGAAGATAACTCGTAGACCCTGCGGCAGATAAGAGGCATGTCAATGCAAAGATAATGTTGTTTGGAAGATTAAAGTGACACTGCACAACTCTTACATTTCAACTATTATATATAATCTAATGGCTTCTATAACCAGTAAAATGTGTGCGTGGAGAGATAATACTGATATACAATCCAGGAATAGAGTGGGTCATACGACATTAGAGCGTGAAATATGAATAAATGAAACTTTCTGGTTGAAAATAAATTCTCAAAAAAATCAACTCATATAATTGAACCACTCTACTAATGAATCATTGAACAAGGTCTATTAATAGGTACAGTAATTCAGAATTTATTTTTTCAGGATGAAAATTGGGGGGGTTCCGGGACGTTTCAGTACGTAAAATTATTAGCCCCGAAGCTGAAATGTTAGGGAAACTTTACTCCACAGATTAGTTTGTAAATATCTCGATATCTAATTAACTGAGAGAAAATGTTAAGAGATATTCAATTGTAGTCCATAAAATTATCTCCAAAGAGTTCTTTGAAGTTTTCCGTTTATAACCCATTTGCAAAATGATCTTAATATCTGTTTTGAATGAAGAATTGCATTCATACGATTTTCTAAGAGTCTCTGAAATGTTTAGTTCCAACGTTCAGAGAAAAATCTCAAAAGATCTGGTTTCGAAAGAAAGCATCTCGATGAATTTTTTTGAACCTCGGCTTTTTAGAAATACTAGATAGTACTGAAGTGAAAATTACCTGTTTTGTAGCGATGCTTCCATCGATAGGATCTTTGTACGAATAATTGTCAGCCTCTTTAACCACGTAAACTTTATTACCAGAGGTCAACTTTGTACCTTTAAAAGAGGGATCTTGGATCTTCGTTTCGATTTCAGCCATCACTTTGTCTGCCCCCTCAATGTCACAATTTTCGTAGTCGTAACGAGTGAAGAAATTTCGACCGTAAGTGTTCCAGTGATCTTTCAAAATCTCTTCAATTGATTTACCGAGTTTAGCAATTATGTTTAACCAGGCTAAAACCGCCCAGATACCATCCTTCTCACGAATATGATCGGAACCAGTGCCAAAGCTCTCCTCTCCGCAGAGAGACAAACGCCCGGCATCCATCAGATTACCTGAAAACAGAACAGAATATTTTCAATACCAAAATATGAAATGAGTAGAGAAATGACTCAGTTAATTGACAAATTATCGCTTGACAAATTCTCCCTCGTAATTTCCCATTTTTGAGATGAGGAATAGAAAATTCAGTGATCATTCTAGAAAAGAAACATTTTTTGTAGAATTTTTTTACCTACTATGGATTAATCAGGGATTTTTCATTTGCCGTGATTCCTCTGAGGAAGATCAAGTTGGAGATTCTAGAACATTCATCTCCATCTCGATAAATTCAATAAACGATTTTCTAAGGATGTTGGAGGAACACCAACGATTGTTGACTGAATTATCAAAGGATATGAAATTTTTTATAGAATCTTCACCCTTTCTCAGGATCTCAAAGGGATAATGCAAGCAAATGACAAATTATACAAATGTTGCAGTTAAGAAATAATTCAACAAAACGCGTCGTTGATTTTCTCAATACCCTTTGAAAATTTTTTAGTGAGTTGAAAAAGATGTATAATCACCGAAGTATTTCCATCCAGTAGGTACTTCGAAACATTCAATTCCTTTTTTAGCAGCCACACGATCTATAGCAGCACCAGTAGGCATCGATCTTGCGTATCCCTTGATTCCAGTCTTTTGGAAGTACGGTATAACATCGAGATGAGCTGCTAACACAGCGACAGAGTCTGTCGGTGTAACAAAAAATGCCTTCTTCCCAATTATCTGCAAATTTATCCGCAGTAAAATCATACAAGGATCGAGGCAAAAGTGGAATTTTTCTTAATCTTGAATATGTTTCGAGATAGAGCGGTTTTGGTGAAGAATGTCGAGAAACCTTTTTCAGAGCTAAGAAAATTTCACTGGAAGAGTCTCTTGGTAATATCTTATAAAATCACTCAACAACAAAATTCAAGTTAGTCAACTCTGATGAATCAAAAGTTTCATCTGCAGCTCATTTTTTCATACTTCAAGTGTATCATTTCTAATGGTCAGGATTTCATGTCACCAAGGACATTTTTCGTAGCATTGCTGAGAGCATAGTATATTAGGTTTGGGAAGAGTGGAAAAAGTGTTAGTATTCCATTTAGTAATGATAAAGCTGATGATTTTCATATGAGACTATGACTAATGAGGAATGATGCATATATGACATATAATACGTATGACTGAGAGATAACAATATGAATTATGCTGCATAAATTTTAATGACATTAAAATATAAAATCAGCAGTGAAATTGTGAAATGATTCAAGTCAAACGTTTCATCTTTATTTTGATGGATTTATTTTGGAAATGAGTAAAAAGATGAAAATGATGGGGAAAAACCTTCTGGGGGCTAATTCTGGTTTGTGGTTTTCATGCAAAACCGAAAGTTATAGTTTCGAGGTGATTCTGGGAATTGAATGCCCAATCAGAGAGTCGGAATTTGGTTTTACATACAAAACACATATTAGAATTAGCCCCCTGAAGATGAAAAAGAATCTCTTGACAATTTTTCCAGAAATCATTCGCAGACTAAATAATTCAACAATTGTATAGATGTGATGCAACCACTGAAGAAGGTTTTGTAATTCTCTATTGAAATATGAATGTATGACAAATAAGTGAAGAAAGTAATATGACAGGAAATAGTTGCATATTGTTTTTAAGGAGTGTAAAATTTTTCCATCTCATACATTCATCATTACCATATTTCTATCACCATCACCATCAAAAGCCGCTCCCATATCTTGAGTACCATGACGTACAGTGTTAACAAGATCAGCTGCATAAGTTAAATTTGGATCTGGATGAAGACCACCGAAATCTTCAAGTGGTTGCACGTGTACCATACTAGTATCATCAAGACCGAGCTCAACTCCGAATATACGTTTTACGTATATGCCAGTAACTGAAAAATTATTGAAAGATTGATTGTATTGCCTGATTTGATCGTAAAATGGTTCGATTCAAAATATTGTTGAGAATTCTCACTTCCAGGATAAATAATCGCAAAAAGATGGCAGTTGATCATAATAAAATTAATTTCGTGATTAGAAATTAGAAATTTACCATAATTTTGAATTTGGAATAATAAACTTTGTTGATTGTTGAATTATCCCGATAATGAGTGATATCAGTAGCGAGGTGGTAAAAAGGCTTGAGTAGATTTTTATTTCAAAATGAGATATTCAGCTGGATTGACTCTAAAGACGCCCACAATAAGTTTTTTGACTCTCCCAAAAAATTGTGTCCTTCGACTTAAACCGTTCCATCAATTCGCTACAGATTTCAGAAGAAAATGTAAAGCGACATTTTTTGTTTGGTATTTTCGTGACTACAAGAAACGTCTCTCTAAGATTTCCCCTGAAATCATATTCATGACTAAAAAATGTTTAGTATTTTCTCCTATTCAATTAATAATTACCTCCGTTAAGTGAATCGATAAGTACTTGGAATTTAGATCTGCTGCTAGTACCCTGCAGAAGCTGTTTTATTTGTGCAAAATCGAAGATCTCTTTCATCAATTCTACATAATCATCTACAGCATCAATAATATCAACTACAAAAGGCCTTCCTTCGAATTCTAATTTGTGAGATTGTATTTTTGCAATGTCAATGTTGATGTCGGGGATTATTTTATAAGATTTAAGTGATTTGGTTAGCTTATAAATTTCATTTGTCACGCAATCCGGTGCTGGGCCTCCATTATCACAGTTGAACTTGATACCAAAGTCAGCATTTAATCCACCAGGATTATGAGATGCAGTGAGAACGATTCCACCCTGAGTTTTGTATTTGCGAATTATAGTGGAGACTGCTGGTGTCGATAATATTCCATTTTGGCCGATGATTAATCTTCCCACCTTTCAAAGGAAATAAAATGATTACATTAGATACATACCGCGTTTTGTTGATGATGAATAATGTTAGGATAAAATATAGAGAGGCCTTTTTCATGTCAAATTGTTTTGTTTACGAGGGAGGTTCTGTTGTAGTACAATTCACTTATTTAGAAGGAATCACGTATTTAACGACATTTTTTAATTCGACTCGACTTGGTCGGGCAGGAATTGATAATTATGGAGTATTTTTCTCCATTGAAATTCTAGGTAAATTTCGAGGCTCTGAAATCATTTCTCATGCAATAAAGTGATAAATCTGTCTCATGTGATATAAGTCTTTATGAACAAATTCTCGAGAGATAATTATCTTTGAGATAAAGGATCTGGGAGCCTATTCTCAAGTTGGTGATTAGCTTTGCGTTCAGTGTCCGGTCCGTGTCCTGTATACCATATATGAAGTGAACCGGTGAGGGTAACGCGCACACGCTCAAGCGCACAGGGCATCAATCATGAAGAAGAAATTTTTTCGTGAGCTCATTTGGATATGCGATCTAATGCGAATTAAACTAATGAATTAATTGTTAGGAACAATTGTGTCTTCATCGGTGATCGCATTCCCACACGAGCTCACGAGAAAATTTCTTCTTCATGATCGACGCCCAGGACTGAGTGGTTGACACTCGTCCCGAACACGACTGTGCTTCGTATACGATGTATTCGAATGTGCGGCAAAGGTGCATACGCTTCGAATGTCTATTTTCGAATCGATTATCAATGGTCAGTAATAAACATATTATTACTCAAAAGTGATCATTGCTCAATCGGCTGGACAATAGTTATCGCATACATTCCACAATCGTGTACGGCGCGAGTGTCTCCGGCTTACAACCGTGCGCTAGGCAAGCGTATGTACGCCGAATAGTTGTGCGAGGTATGCGCACACTAATCGGTCTCAACCCCTAGGTACTTAGCCGACAATTGCAATAATTAAAAAAATGGTCTTATGTAGGTGATTGTACAACGTTAGTACATGATTGTACGAGGTGAAATTTCGTTAGTAGATTC
Organism: Coelinius sp. EB29; assembly: GCA_035578325.1. NCBI lineage: Eukaryota > Metazoa > Arthropoda > Insecta > Hymenoptera > Braconidae > Coelinius > Coelinius sp. EB29. Next base: position 302,622 of record JAOZGT010000028.1, on the reverse strand, counting down.
ATCAATTAGCTGCAATTAATTAATTAATTTTAGGCATGATGCTGGCCGACGAGAAATCGAAAATTGTTCAATTAATTGTCAAAAGGGATCTATTTCATCAGAAATCGTTAGTAGATTTCAAATTTTATAATTTCATTGTTTGTAGATGCATTGTTAATTAGATAAGTGCAAATAAACAATTGTTGTTTAATATCCGCCCTTAAGCGAGCAACCTGTATGGTCTCTATATTATCGACAATTACTTTTGTCGAATTATATACAGATACAATGTAGTGGATCTATTCAATTTTTAGTTCTATTTAAATTTAAACAGGATTAACTTCTACAGCATTAAAATTAATAAACGGGTGATCTTTGGTCGCAATTGTACATATGTGGAATGTGGAAACACTACACTACAAAAATTCGGATCTTATTTCAAGATCCATTTGTCCGATTTTTAAGATCGAAATGTCCCAATTTCTAAGTACTCAAATATGACTCAGTTTAAGATTGATTTTTCATCTTGAGGCTAAGATGCATTTCGGATCTTATTTTTTATTTTTTTATTTTTGTTTCTTTTAATTAATTTTTGAAAATGATTTATTAAATCTTTTTTTATTTTTCTTTCTTTCGTTAATTTTATTCGGATTGTCTTTCTATCATGGAACGAATGTCAAAGGACTATTTTTTTGAACAGTAGCATAATGCCATGTAACAAATGTCAAAGGACAATTTTTTTTTTTTTTTATCGAAGGACTAATAATTTTTTTGATCTTTAACAGTAGTATAATGCCATGTGACAAATGTCAAAGGACATTTTTTTTTTATCAAAGGACTAATAATTTTTTTGATCTTTAACAGTAGTATAATGCCATGTGACAAATGTCAAAGGACATTTTTTTTTTTATCAAAGGACTAATAATTTTTTTGATCTTTAACAGTAGTATAATGCCATGTGACAAATGTCAAAGGACAATTTTTTTTTTTTTTCATTTTTTTTTAATCAAAGGACTAATATTTTTTTTTTCTTTCAAAGGACTGATATTTTTTTTTTCAAAGGAATAATAATTTTTTTTTTTCTTTGACAGTAGTATAGTGCCATGTGATAAATGTCAAAGGATAATTTTTTTTTTCATTTTTTTTAAATCAAAGGATTAATTTTTTTTTTTAATCGAAGGACTAATAATGTTTTTTCTATCAAAGGACTGTTTTGTTTTTCAACAGTAGCATTATGTCATGTGACAAATGTCAAAGGACAATTTTTCTTTTCTTTTTTTTTTAAATCAAAGGACTAATTTTTTTTTTTTTTAATCGAAGGACTAATAATGTTTTTTCTATCAAAGGACTATTTTTTTTTTCAACAGTAGCATTATGTCATGTGACCAAAGTCAAAAGACAATTTTTTTTTCATTTTTTTTAAATCAAAGGACTAATTTTTTTTTTTTTTATCGAAGGACTAATAATTTTTTTTCTATCAAAGGACTATTTTTTTTTCAACAGTAGCATTATGTCATGTAACAAATGTCAGAGGACAATAACTTTTTTTCATTTTTTTTAAATCGAAGGACTAATATTTTCTTTTTATCAAAGGACTAATAATTTTTTTTTTTAATCAAAGAACTAATAATTTTTTTTTTCCTATTTGAAAACAAAGGACTAATTTTTTTTTTTTAATTAAAGGACTATTTTTTTAACAGTAGCATGATGCCAAGTGACAAATGTCAAAGGACTAATAATTTCTTTTTGTTTTATTCAAAATCAAAGAACTAATTTTTTTTTTCATCAAAAGACAATTTTTTTCTTTAACAGTAGTATGATGCCATGTGACAAACGTCAAAGAACAATTTTTTTTTCTTTTTTGCTTCCGAATAGAAGCATTGTCATCGACCTATTTTAACATTTTCTAATTTTGGCTGGAAATGATGTAGAATGGTCTGAAACATGAAAATACGAATTTGGAGCCAATGTCCGTCTGTCGCGTGTCCACTCGGGGGTCACTTTTCCTTATATTGACCAATTAATTGAGAAAATCATTTCCGAAAAATCTGAAATTTTGTCAGATTGTTGGTATTAGCTGATACTAATTCTGTGCCAAATTTCAGCTCGATCGATTGAGTAGTTTTTGAGGAATAGTGATTTGTTTGTAAATCGTTTTTTGTGAATATCTCAGAAATTACCAAACCTATTGGCTTTTTTTTTTTTTTCAAAATCTTCGTCTCATTGTCTACTATCTGAATCAACCAGGATATATATACCGGTCGATGCAAGGTTTTAGAGATATGGCCAATTTTCTGTTTTTCGCGGAAAATTCCTATAAACACGCTAACTTTTTAAAAAATGGAGATATCAACTTAAAATTTGGCATGAAAGTGACTCTCATGATTTTCATGTTTGATAATAAAAATGAGCTCAATTGGACAAGCGGTTCTGAAGATATTCAACGTTGAACGTAAATCGATTTTATCGAATATCTTGAAAACGACTCAATCGATTAATTTTTTTTTTTTCAACACCTTCATCTCGATGTCTTCTATCTTAATCAATCAAAATATGTATACCCGTTGATACAAAAATTTCGATATATGGCTATTTTTCTGTTTTTCACTGAAAATCCTTGTAAAGATGCTAACTTTTGAAAAAGTTGAGATATCAACTTGAAATTTGGCATGAAGGTGACTCTCATGATTGTCATGTTTGGTATTTCAAATCAGCTTAATCGGGCAGGTGGTTCCGGAGATATTCAACTTTCGAGATATGAAATGCAAAACATTTACTATAATAATACGCGAAAAGGATTGAAAGGACTATTCGGAAGCGCTCCATTAATTGATTGATGGTGAGAAGAAAATGCACACGTAAAATTAACAAACTCCACAACCGCAAATCTGTAGTTACAAATCTATAGTCGTATGTCGCTGCCGCCTACTTGTTTTAAAATGAAGGGACTATAATTTTTTAAGTCCTTTGATTAAAAAAAAATTATTAGTCCTTTGATTAAAAAAAAAATATATATTAGTCCTTTGATTTAAAAAAAAATGAAAAAAAAATTGTCCTTTGACATTTGTCATATGGCACTATACTACTGTCGAAGAAAAAAAAAAATTATTAGTCCTTTGAAAAAAAAAATATCAGTCCTTTGAAAGAAAAAAAAAATATTAGTCCTTTGATTTAAAAAAAATGAAAAAAAAAATTGTCTTTTGACATTTGTCACATGGCAATATACTAGTGTTAAAGATCAAAAAAATTATTAGTCCTTTGATTTAAAAAAAATAAAAAAAAAAAATTGTCTTTTGACATTTGTCACATGGCATTATACTACTGTTAAAGAACAACAAAATTATTAGTCCTTTGATAAAAAAAAAAAAAAAAAAATTGTCCTTTGACATTTGTCACATGGCATTATACTCCTGTTAAAGAACAACAAAATTATTAGTCCCTTGATAATTATCAAAAAAAAATCTTCCCTTGACATTGTCTTATAACATTGATGCCGTGATTCGGAGCTTTCGATATCTGTCTATTGTCATTTTTTTTCAAAAGAATACATATGTTATTGGATCAATTATTCAACTAATTTAATTAATTAATGTATGGATAAATAAAGAAACCACTAATTTATTAATTAATGGATTTTAACTTCGATCGATTGACCAATAAACGGATTCATTAATTGATAATATCAGTTTATCGTAAGACTCGGAAATAGTCTTACATTTTGGATCTTAATCGCCACGCGCATCTTACATTTGCAAAGTGTCTTACACCTCATGTTCTTAAATCACTTTGAGAATCTTAAATTGAGACTCTATTTGGATCTTAAATTGGGGATCTTAAAATTTAAGATTCGAAACGAATCTTATTTCTATCTAAGATCTATAAAGGATCTTAATTGCGTAAGAACCTCATTATAAGATACGAAATAGATCTTATTTTAAGACTCTTTATCGTTCTTAAGACGTTAGATCTTAGTTTAAGAACCCTCCTAAGATCCTACTTTTTGTAGTGTATAAATAATAAAAGCAATTCCATTCGCGTTCGTTGTGTTGACGGAGAAATCAAAGGGGTAAAAATGTGCTCATCTTCGATGCCATGCTCATTTCGGAGCATATTATCGAGCATTTTCTCCTGCATTCTCGGAAGGATAATTATCGAACTTTGATTGTTTCAATCACATCGATTTTCATGATGTGGTTGCATTTGGTGAAAATCCCTGTATTTCGTCTCCCGTGTAAAAGTTTTTTTTCCCTATAATTTTTCATTATTATTATTATTGATTTAAGAGGGTCCGTGTGCGATTGTTAACATCATTATCTTCCATTTTTTTTTTAAGTTGATTAACAACAAGTTTAATGAGATTATTTTGTATTCGAGTTGGGTATTCTTCTTGTGGATGGTTTATTATTCTGATGAGGTCCAGATTGCACCACCAAATGAGGAAATTGTCGAGGGAATTTTTTTTTTTTAAATTATTTATTTAATTAAAAACATGATAATTGTCGACAGTTCTATCAAGATATTAGAAGTAGATTTCTTCTGGATTTTTTACCTCCCGCATTGAGTACTTGTAGAGTAATTTATAATTGCCCATTATTTAATCAATTAACTATTATTAATTAGTTTAATTGACTTTTTGTAAACAAGTAAAATGAGAATAATTCACTTTTTTTTAAAATATCTTTGATTCTGATGCAGATATCAAAATTTTTGTAAAGACCTTTTTTGTAGAGAAAATGAAGATTTACAAAAAAGGTCTCTTCAATAATTTCAATAACTTCATTAGTATCAAAGGTATTCATTAAAAACATCTCATTTAATCAATTTATCACTCAATTCAATAATAATAACTGGGTCCTCAAATCAATAAACAAAATAAATATCCAAATGTCAAATTATATTAGTTCACACACTCAAGTACATCGTGAATACTCTCAAGGTAATCATGAAGTAGTGTGAAAATACTTTCACATATTCAGTGTACAAATTGAATAGTTTAAAATCCAAGAAAAATAGTAATGAACGAGATAAAATTGATGAGAGATTACAAAAATTCGTGCGTTGTCACAGTGACTTTGTTATAGCATTTGAGAGGATATAACAATTTCATTGTATAGCCTATTGTATGCCTAATATTGACATTTTTGTATCAATCAGAAAAATTCATTCAATTTACTTTTGAGGATTTTTCTCAATTTCTAATTGCGAAGTAATGGAAATTATTCAAATCTAGTACCTTTTAGTAATTAGAAGATTATCTCGAGAACGAGTAGGTTTAGAGGAAAATGTCAGATCTTGTTTGTAGAGGAGAAAATTTTCTACAAAAAAGGTCTCTTAATATTTTCTTCTAAAACCCTTAATTACCGAGATAAATTAATCTACACTTTCGAACCACCAAATTAATCACGAAATTTATATCTTCCTCCCCAAAAAAGTCCACAATTTCCACTGTCCCCAAAAAAAAAAAACCACGCTCTGTGGTTAATTCATACGACTCCACGAAAACGATCTAAATTACCAAAACTCGTGGAATTTCTTCGTTTCGTTGGACTCGTCTAAATATATGCTGTTTTTTTTCCATTTTATTTACTCATATTTTTTTATTTGTATTATTTCTTACAAGGCTTTTGTCCCTCTAACAAAGAGGTGATACTCCACTGAACAAAGAGCAAAAACAATTATAGAATAAAACGATGAAAGTGCACATGTTAAACCCTCACACATGAGAACACTCGATTAAAAATTTTCTCATATTTTTTTTGTCCAAATACTAGATTTTTTTTTCATGAAAGAAGAAAAAATCAATTACTGAATTAATGTGTCAATGAATTTTATATATAGAGAGTTGAAAAACAAATAGTTATTGAATACAAATACGTATCTGTGGTCAAAGTCTTCGAATAGCCTGACAGATAAATTTTTTTCTTCAATGTACAGTTCCATAAATGAGAAAAAAATTAATTAATAATTAGTCTAATAGAGATAAGTCAATTTCATACAGTTTATTTCGTGAATATCTTGTTAACTAATTGTTTAACAACAAAATATCAAGAGATCTTTCCTATTGATAATTTTATACTCTATATAAAAGGTCTTTTTATATTTTATCCTCAACCCACTCGTTACCGAGATAATTGCATAATTGATCCTTGGCACTCAAAAATTCAATTTTTGGACATTCTTTGTTAATTATGCATTTATCTCGGTAATTAGTGGGTTCAAAGAAAAATATCAAATGACCTTTTTTGTCGCGAATTGATTTCTCTACAAAAAAGGTTCGTTGACATTTTTCGATAAACCCCTCCGTTTCAGAGATATCCGCGAAATAATCTCATCTCATTTCCAAATTTTCCTCCAAAAATGTCTCCAAATCACGAATCAATCATCTCCATTAATTTTCCATTTTAATTGTCAAATTGATCAGACAATTGAATTAATTAAAAAAGTGTGAGCGTAGAAGTCTACGCGGCAGAAGTGAAACTTTAACTCGTGCCTTAATCCGTACTAGTCCCATACGCTAGGGCCATTTCGTGTCCATTGACAATTTTTTATTTCTCCAGTCAGTTTTATGATTGGATTTTACGTTTTCGGGGTCGCTGATTACGAATATGATAACCGTTTTCACGAAAGCATGGGCCATATATTTGTTTATAACAATCTTGTTGTTTGAGACGCTCTCTCGCGAAAACGGTTAGAGATAGGAAAAAAAGTTTTGAACAAAAAATGTTATCCACGTAAAAAACACATTTTTTGTCATATAACTGGGTTTCCTAACTGTCACAGATAAAAAGTTATTGTGGGTAGGAGCAACTCAGACGGCGTGCTAACACTTTCGTGCGGCGGGAGCGCGTTTCAGGACTGATTGTGAAGTACCGATAAGAGATAGAGAGAAATTGTGTGAATCAAAAATGTTTGAAATAAAATAATACATCAAATCACTTATTACACTCATCGCTCTGTCTCCGGTAGTTACTGAGATATTCACGTTTGTGTGCAAGATAGCGGGGCAAATGAGTCTCCCATTGCACATTCAACCGTAATTTTCGCGGTAACTATTAGTGATAGAGACAATAATCTTATGATTCAATAGATGCATCGAAAAATAATAAATATTTTTTGTTCCGAACATTTGTTTTCATCTTCATTATTTCGAGAGATATTTCCAACGCAAGTCCGACTCTGACGAACCGCGTAGTCAGAATCTGACTTGTGTTGGAAATATCTCTCGAAATAATGATAATAGGAAAAAATGTTTGAAACAAAAAATGTTTGTTATTTCTTAATGCATCTATTCAAATCCGAGACTATCGTCTCTATCACTAATAGTTAACGAGATAATTACGGTTGAATGTGCAATGGTAGACTCATTGGCCCCGCTATCTTGCACACGAACGTGGATATCTCATTAACTACTGGAGATAGAGCGAAGAGTCTACAATAGAGCGAAGAGTTTGTAATAAATGATTTGATGTATTATTTGATGGCAAACATTTTTGATTCGAACAATTTTTTTCTATCTCTTATCGGTACGTCACAATCGGGCCTGAAACGCGCTCCCGCCGCGCAAAAGAGTTAGCGCGCCGTCTGAGTCGCTTACACCCACAATAACTTTCTATCCGTGACAGTTAGGAAACCACGTTATATGACAAAAAAAGGGTCTTTTGATGTGAAGAACATTTTTTGTTTTCAACTTTTTTTCCCATCTCTAACCGTGTTTGCGAGAGGGCGTTTTAAATAATAAAATTGTTATAAACTAATAGACGGCTCGTGCTTTCGCAGAAACGGTTATCATATTCGTGATCAGCGACCCCAAAAACGTGAAATCCAATCATAAAACTGACTGGAGAAATTAAAAAATGTCAATGGACACGAAACGGCCCTGGCGTATGGGCTACCGAACGGTGCCGAAGAGCTACGAAGCCCCTCACCGGCTGAGTCTCCCCACTACTCTTCCCACCACTTCCCCTTTCTCGTAACAAACGTAAAATTTCGACCCCCAGAACGCGCCATAAGAAGTTTCACTTCAATAAAAATAGAAAACTCAATTGAGATATCCATGATCAAATTTGTATTATAGGACATATTAATATAACATTTTTCGCTACACATTTCCACCTTGAACGAATTAATTACCTTTAGGAAGTGAAAAAAACATCTTTTATGGGAGACACCTGGGTAGACATCCTCAATAGCGATTGCTATTGCATCTTCGAAGTCCGACATAATCAAGGTTGGATGTATATGTGGTGCCAGGTGATGAAAGTATGACAGAACAGCTGAATAGGCGGGGCCAGTTTTTCTCTTCATCAAGGCCCAGAATATTGGGATAGCCTAGAACAATTTAAGCTCTGCGTTAAACGTTAAATTATTTCGATGATAAGCGAGGAAGAGTTATCTTCTTGAAATCTCTTTTTTCTAAGGTAGATGAACAATTTACAACAAACAATTCAATGTATTCAAAGGCTTACAGCGTGATTCACTTCAGCCATAATTGTGAAGAATTGATAGGTTTTCGGTTTTGGTGGGATCACTCGAAAAGTTGCATCCATGTACAATGTATGTGTTTGAATTCGTTCCAAGAACTCTCGATCAGTGTATATGATTGCAACTGAATTATCCATTGCTCGAATCATCGTGACATCTAATCTCCCACCTTCATATTGCGTGAAACTGGCCCATGTTGCCATACTAAGCAGAGTCAGGTAATCAAGCCAAGTACGTGGAGCAGGGGGACGTGTCTTTTTCCTCCACTTTTGAAGTTTTTTCTTCATTCGTAACCATGGGAGATTAGTTGCAGCAATTGAGTGACTATAAAAAAAATAATAATGATTTATATGCGAAATAATTCAGTGGGGAAGTGAAAAGAGAAAACGAATTCATGTAGCACAACTCGTTGAATGTTATATTATCGTGGAAATGAGTGATTTATAGAGGTAATAATAAGAGCAGTTTTGCATCCGAAATTATTTAAGCTCTACAAAATGTTCCTCTATGTATTTTGTTAGAATGATGCATTTCCGCGATAAATGCATAATTTACATAAGACTATCAGTTGACTTATCAAAATTCAGTAATTCGTGATCTTGTTCTGTTACACTGGAATTTGTCAATTTACTAGTATGGGGAAGGGAGGGAGGGGAGTGACGAGTCAAGCGAGGATCTAATGAAAATTGGCATGATTTATCTTCATTGAAAGTTTTGAGTCAGCTGGAGTTATTGAAAATTGAATAATCTTCACTAACATATGAGATGGCATTTCACAAAATCTTTAATTTCTTGACTTACTTTAGACTAATGTCATCATATATTTCTCTCACTGTACTCGATCGTCTTGTTATGACACCTTCATACAAAGCATTTTCAAATTCGTAGATCAACTTATCCAGTGGACTCGAAGGATGATTATGATCAACTGTGAGTGTTAATACACCATCTACCAATTGACCAATTGCTCCACAGTTGTTTTTGCATTTTAAGTACCTAAAACACATGATGTCAACAAAGAGATTTGAAGAGAGTCGAAGAACGATAAAATCATTTAAGGATATGAATGATTTTTGGTACGATCTTGACATTTTTCTTCATCTAACAATTAAAACCGGTAGACCTGTAAATCTGTAGTCAGGCGTGAATGTTGATTGACCATCTGTTTGTTTACATCACCATCATTATTAAACATAGTGAAAAGCGTGAATTATCGAGTGGTCTGATCTCTTGTCATATTTGTGCAAGAGGAATTGTTAATTTGTTGGAATCTAACCTCTTTCTTCTTTTACAAATAAGAAAATGTGACTCAGTGCAACGAGGATATGGAATGCCCGGATATTGAAGTTATCATCGAATTCGTTTATTAGAGCACTACTAGTAATCTATCAAGTGCTATGAGTGTAAATACTGCAAAATGCACCCTAATTCGCATTCACTTATGATGTAAAAAAAGGTCGAGAGTGGAAATTTTGAAATGTGATACTTTACTCACATTGTTTCACCACAAGTTTTTGTACAGAGATAGCAGTAATCCTGAATGAAAGGGTTCTCCAGTTTCCTTCGATTGTTGGCTGCAGGTCCATGTTGGAAAATCATTTTGTACGCCATGTTCACGGGTAAACAATTAGCAACAACTTCTGAATTAGGCACCTGAAGGGATGAATTCTAAACCTCACACTTGTGTTTAAAAGACTGTCAACAGAATCAACTGTCTCTCATTCGTCTTCACTGCTGAATATTATGCGCAATTTCAGTGCGCAAGGGGGCAAGTGGTTGCACGTGGAGAACCCTTCGCAAAGTCTACAGCTCCTCACGCATCCCCTCCCTACCTTTCTATAAAAAATGTATGCTCCTTATATTTTATTTATCTGTAACTGAAAGCCAAACGCAGTAATTATAATTCAGGATTTTTAAGACCATTTAGAAATAAATAATAATCAACTACTAATTTTCAAGTATCTTCAAGAAATTTTACAAAATAATAGTCCGGTAGAGGGGCGAAGACGGGCTGGTGAGGGGAAGAGGGCTGATTTGCCATTCAATCCGTCTCATGGCTCAGTTTGTTCCAAGCCAGCGTGACGTGGGGGTGAACTAGCGCATGCATCAAGGTAATTCGTTTTAATTTATTAATTTTTAACATTTAGAAATCCCAATTTGGATTGATTGCAAATCTACCCAACTGCCAGTACTGAGAGAAATCTTCTCTCCCATTATTAATAAAATATCAGTGTTTGAGGAAATTCTTTTATCATTACTCAGAATATTCATTATGATAAATATTCTCTCTCTATGAGCGGTTCAAGGGCTATCTTTGATGTATATCGAATTTTCACAATGATGGGAAATAAATATAAATCAAATTGGTCTGAAAAAAAGAAAAAGAAAATGGCGAGTATCCACGAGGCTGGTTGGACCATTAGTATAAATATTTTAGAAATACTGGATTATTATATTTTTGTTGAATATTGATAACTCTTAAAAATTCTGATGTGGTCGATAATGTTTACATGTTTTTTGATTCTACGCAATATCTCTTCGAGTGACCCCTGGAGAGACTGCGACACTAATTCCACGAATGTAAACATTTCCTTATTTTACTAAAATGAACTCGGCATAAAGAATAAAAGGATGCCGCGATAGCGGCAATTTCCTTGAAGAATCGTATTGTATTTGTAAAATGGTGGATTATAACGGGAGAATTTCACAACATTTTTGCGAATTATTTATGATTATTAAGTCTTTTTGGAGGAAATTGTATTCTACATTTTTGTTGATCATATTGGAAATGATAAAAAAAAAAAAAATTGGAAATGAGGAATTTCAAAGGAAAATATCAAAAAATCTTTTTTATAGGCAATAAAATTACCATCAAAAAGTGTCTCTTGATATTTCATTCTAAAACTATCCGCTATCTTCTCTTCATGACAAGCTCAAAATTAACATTGATAGTTACCCAGTTTCAATAGAAATTCAATGGAATTCCCTAGCGAATCCGATAGGATTTTTATAGAATTTTTTATACGTTATCAAAGCTGACCAAGGGATAAATCCTCGGCTAAATTCTCCCATCGCCCATAGTTGTATGATATAGAGCATAAAGCTATTTAATATACTTTTTACAGGCATTGATAACAAAGATGGTTGTAAGCCAGGCGGTGAGCAAGCGACTTCTGCGAATCGCAAGCAGAACCAGCAGAGGCTACCGCAACGTGAAGGGAAAACGACTGAAGGGAAATTGGAGGTACGTTGGAATTTCTAATATCAATCCGATGATGAAACAACATACATTAATTACATCAATATTTTTTTAATTATTTTTATGAGCCCTCGAAGAATATTCTTCAACAAAATTTATAATTTTTAATTTTTTTCACCCACATAATTGACAATATTTCAAAACTGATTGACATCGACTTCACAATACCTCAACCGTCTTGAAACAATCAAATTCACTCTCATCCTAACCCAGTTATTCTAATCATCTTATCAATCAAATGATAGGTATAGAAATTGTGTAATAATAGTTGATTTTTAACGTACTCGTACGAAAAATCTCTCTCAAGATTAAAATCACCTGAAAAGTTATCGATTCGCTAATCAATTGAGTAATTTCTGTCATTGAATTGATGAATTAATTATATCTTCAGATATATGTATATCATGAAACAGTCGAATTGTTCTTCTTGAAAAAAAAAAACCCGCTATTCTTAGATACAAACCATCAACTTCCGGTTTCCCATGAAGAGTTATTCAAATGAACCTACTCAAATTCAAAGTCCCCTAAAAAATCAGAAAAAAATATGAATCCATCAGGGGAGGCTTTTTTAAATTTTTTTTCCATGTTTTGGTAATTCTGGAGATTTACCGAGGGATCATTTTACCTCAGGGTCTCGAGGGGTAAAAAAAAAACCCCTCCAACAAAAAGGATTTCTGCACTCGCGAGTTTCTTTAAAAAGTTGGAAAGATGTGATTGATTTTTTTTTCTCTCTTTTTCATCACTAAAACGTCAAAAATCATCACTACAGGGGGCACCTGAATCGTCCAAATCTATTCATCATCCCTCAACATCATCACCATATAAATCTCATCCTTTACCTGTCCCACCGTTGATCCCTCTGATTTCTCCACACTCGAGGTGAATTTCTCCATTCCTTGTACACGAAATCGTTTCCAAAAAGCATAGCAAAAAAAATCGTTCTTTTGGACTTGTCACGATTAATTGTGAGTGCTGGATTTATTCTTTTAAGAGGGAAGAGGGGGGGGGGGGGAGACAACGGTTTTTTGATGGATGAGTAAGAATGTGAAAGAGTTTTTGGATCCGTGACAAAATTTCAACGATTGAATGTCATGATCATGAGCATTTTCCAATGATTTTTTATCCTTCATGAGAATAGTAAAAAAATAACGGATAGAATTACGGAAGAAACTTGGAGTTAATTTTATTCATTAAAAAAAGAGACAATTTATTCTTTGTTATGATTTTCCAAAAATTCAAATAGTGGTGGAATTTGCATTTTGACACTTGTCCTCACTTTTGGAATAGTAGGCCACTTTTTTTTTCGCTGACGATTTAGGAGGTTGTTCTACAGGACCCCCCGACGAATATCCAATCGAGAAACTGATGAGAAAAACCTCTTAACATGTCAAAAAAAAATATCAAAGTCGGAAACTCAAGATCCGTGAACTAGGCCATTTGGGAGATTTAGCATTCTGACACTTGTCCTCACTTTTGGAATAGTAGGACACTTTTTTTCTCGCTAACGATTTAGGAGGTTGTTCTCCAGGACCCCCCGATGAACTTTATATGAAATTGAAATGATAAAGTTAGGAACTGTCAATTTCTGTGGAAATTTGAAAATGTCAATCGATATGAATTTTTTTATAACTTTTTTTTGCCTCTCCATTCGAACTACGAGTCTTTTAGCTCTTTTAGTGTCAAAAGAAACCCGCTAGTTTTCGATAATGCTCGGCAAAATCCGGTATGACCCGAATGCTTCAAATGGAACTCGGCCGTGCATTCACTCGTCAAGCATTTGTTGGCGCGCTAAAGTAGTTTGATATACAGTACCAAAGTCTCTACGACGCACCTCAACATCTGTAAACCCAACTTTTTGTGGAAAATATAATTACGAGTTGTTTCCTAGAGTTAAAAAAAAAATTATATATTGAAAATCGTGGGCGACGAATTTTTTGAGTTGATTTATTCATCAATGATTTCTATTATGTTATTATAGAATCCATCAAGTGTGAATGCCTTTAGAATCATTGGATGATAGCAGGATCGTGTTACGAGTGATCATTCCCAGACAAAATCTTCATGTATTCTTAGAATAGTGATGAAGATTCAACCCTTTCATAACTGTCATAAGAATCACGATTCCCTCGGTAGAAAAAAAAATTTGATATGAGTTTTTTCGTGCTCGATTTGAGCTCTTGGAAAATTTTTAATTGAGATGACTTTAGAAAATCTGCTTTTTTTTTTTTTGGCAGAACTTTGCAAGATAAATGAGGCGTAGACTCAACTCAATTATCGTCAAATTTAAGCATAAAAAACAGTATATTTTCATATCGTGTAACTCACAGCAGTAATTTCTCTTATTGTAGACGATTGAAGTGTGCTGATAAAAATTTTCCAGGCACTTCTAAACGTAAACAGGGTCGTGTTGTTATCACTCGTGCACACAACCATGAACCAAGACCTGAATATGGGATAATTGACAGATTCGAAGCATCATTATTGAGAAGAAGTGTGAACTGTTGGGCTGCATCACCAAGGAAAATTTATGTGGATACCATTACTGAGTAATTTTGTTCATAACATTTTTATCGATTTTACTCATCATATAATTAGTATCGTCATTTCATAATATTCTCATAAATTGCAGGCAACCTGATGCTCTCGAGCACTGTCCACTAGGGAATTGGAAAAAGAAGATATCTCAGTGGCAGAAAAATGATATGGTACGACCTGAATTGACTACATTTAGAGAGTTTCATGAGAATATTAGCCTTCGCCCTACACTGAAAGTGTTTGATGGAGGCACTTTGGAAGTGAGTTTGATCCTTCTCGTTAATCATGGAGAAATAGGCCTCATGGGTGATCACAGGCTCCTTAGGCCTCTGCTACAACACTCAGTCGAACTGAGAATTGACATTACTGATGAATTGAAACCCACGGATTTGGACTTAGACACGACAGTGGCTTTTTCTGTCATCTACGAGAAAGCTGTAAGTTAATCTTCAACCATGAAAATTTCGAAAAAATTATTATTTGATTTTTATCTTCCCTAGAGACAATTCTAGCCTCTTAATTTCAAGAATAGGCATTCTTTAATATGGTCATTTATATAAAAATTAATTACTACTCTATCGATGAACTATTATTTTTGCAGGTTCTTACATTTCTGTGGGCATTTCTTCCAAATAAAGAAGCTGATACCTTCACCAGACTCATAACAGTAGTGGAAGAGCGATACTTGAGAGGATTCATGATTACCCGTATCACAACTACACTGGACAATGCCTTGTACAATGCACTTGATCGTTCATTTCCGGGCGTTCCTCTGCAAATTACTTTCAGGGAACATGCTAAGGTAATTTAATTGAATAAATTATTAAACAAATACAGTTGGATCCAAAGATAAAATGATCTCGATCATTATAGGAGATGGTCTCAGCTGCTAATCGCCTAGAGATTGATCTACAGCCAGAAATTGTGAAAACAACCATCGCAAAGCTGACGAGTGTTTCTATGTCGCAAAATATTCCACAATATATGACTGATCTCGCCTCCATACTTGACGCCGATCTACGTCGTCGTCTTGCTGATCTTTTTGATTATTATCGACAATCGTGGGTTAACGGTGTTACCCCGGAGATTTGTGGATTTCATCAGAAACCAGAGAGTTTTATGGAGCCTAGTCCATCAGTCTGGATACATCTCCAGCGATCACTCATCAAAACTAATCAAGAGATATGGGATTGGGCAAGTGAGTATTTTTTTTCTCTGTAACTTGTAACTTAGAAATTCGGTTATCACGAGGAATAATACAATTGAAAACCCCTTCAAAATAACCAATAAAATACAAATTTTTTAATGCTTTTCATTAGGAATTCTCATTCGTCATCACGAGCAAACTCACAAGGATCTGCGGAGATTGCTAGCTGGGCAAACCTTCACTGTAACACCTACTCTCAAAGAAGTTATCAATCTATCGTCCTTGAGAGAAGCATGGTCAGCTGTTGATAATTTTGAGGGATATAATTCCCAAGAATTTCTCGCTTCAGCGAGTTTGCTAGTGAAACCCATGATTGCTACGATGATCTTCCAGGCAGCGGGATCATTCAGGGAGATCCAATTGATCAGAGGGCCAAACCATGGTGAAAATCGTGAGTTACAGAAAAGATTATTATACTGTGGTTAATATTCGGTTTGAGTTATAGCTGATAATGTATAATTTATCTACATACCCTTTTCCATCCTGTTTAGTTGACGCGATTGTGCTAGGCGATCGACCAGATGAGCAAATCCTCCTTAGGCAAATGGCTGTTGATGAAATAAGGAGAAATCTTGGAAGGAGACGAAGAGGATCCGTTGAACTTGGTGAGAAAAATTCCCTCTGTGATGGACGAACCGATCGCATTTCATTATTTACTTTTTTCATCATAATTGGTTTTGATAGATGATACATGGTCCCTCCCAGGCTCAGATCAAGATATGAATACTGACGATGAGATAGACATCGCAGCTGCGATGGCTGAAGCACTAGAAGATCCTGATTCAGGTGAATAATATCTCGGTTAACGTCATCAAGTGATAACAAAATGTAGGGTAGGTTATAATATTTTTTTTTTTTTCAAATGACGGTTCAATCATTATGGATGACCAATTGATGGAGGAAGAGGATGCCGAGCAACCCATGAGAGGAGAGGTTCAGAGAGATGAGCTGGCAGATGAAGGTGTCGGTCGTCTTGTGGCACGACTTGATGTCTTTGAACAGGATCAGCGAAATGGTAAATATAATGAAACACTCAGTAGCAACATTATCTACAATTAATCATTTCATTTCCTAGACAATGAAGCAGCAAGGATTGAGAATGAAGAGCAGGAAGGGGATGCCGAGCAGCCCATGAGAGGAGAGGTACAGAGAGATGAGCTGGCAGATGAAGGTGTTGGTCGTCTTGAGGCACGACTTGTCTTTGAACAGGATCAGCGAAATGGTAAATATGATGAAACACTCAGTAGCAACATTATCTACAATTAATCATTTCATTTCCTAGACAATGAAGCAGCAAGGATTGAGAATGAAAATCAGCAGATAGGGAGGGAGGTGCAGAGGGACATACCTCTTCCAGTACTCGATGAACCAGTACATGCTGCAGCACCAATACTGGTTGGACATGTAGAAAATGGTAATCATAGTGTATTACATGGAAAGATCAGTGAGTCCAATTATAGTTGATTCTTCTCATTTTCAACATTTCAAGGTCTTTAATTTCCATTTTCTGCTTTTGCATAGATTCTGTACATCTTCAGCTTGCTCTTCTCTCAATTCTGGTATCTCTTATTCTGATTCCTTCAGCTCTTCCTTCGCATTGCCTTCCATTTTCTAAGAGATCAATCATTCATGACAGAATGATAATTTTCTTTAGAGAACCCACGATGGGATACAGAATGCCCGATATGCAGAGATCAGCAGATCAGATGCGTTACCGTCCCATGTGGGCACCTCATTTGTAGTGAGTGTATAAGCCAGATCAGAGCACACAGCATAGAAAATCACTTTCCATTCCGATGTCCATTCTGCAATTCTAGAATCACACAATTAACAACTATGTTCATGCAGCTAGTTGGATGAGGAAATAATAAAAAAAAAAAGGATCATTTTCATCATAAGTCTAAGAGATTTTATAGTAATTATCTATCTTGTGGGAAAAAAATCCATTTTACTATAATGATGAACAGCAAGGATAAAGACTGTAGTTGATTCTGTGTTTTGGGTTGTTTAAGAAGATAAAAAAAGTAAAGTGAGTGTTTTCTAACATAAGCTGGAAGAAATGAAATGATAGATATTGTCTGGGGTACTGTGCCATCGAGCTTTATATTTTTATTATCTATTTGTCTATTTTGATATCAAACGAGATAAAGCTGAGTTAATTATTCCTGCTCTATGTCAAATTTGATTTAAGTCAATTTATGTATAAGAAAGCCTTGAGCCAATGAAAAATACGATCGAGTGATTATCAAATATTATTCTTGTTTAACTAGCGGAAAAATTGAATTCTCTCATCATTAATCTGATTTTTTTTTCTGATGGAATTGATTTAAAAAAAAAACTCTTTTGATATTACGTAAAAGATTCAAAAACACTCGTAGATTAATAGAGGTGAGGATGAAAAATTCAGTATTTTTCTATTATAAAATAAGTTTTTTTTTCGAGAAATCTAGAGATTAAGCAGTTGAGATTGTTAGAAGATTGATGTTTTTACTTTTGTAATGTTCTTTATTTGCGTTTATTGTTATCAAAAGTTCAGAAAATATGTAATTGGTTGCTACTCTGAGCTGTTTGATGATGAATGGAAAGAATTTTTATTTTTTTTTTTCATGTAAACTTTGATCTCAAAATGCCTTAGGCGTATAATTAGTTTTTTTTATATTTTTCAATGGATAGACACTACTAGGTGATGCTGTTTAGATTAGATAGAAGAAATGAAATGATAGATATTGACTGGGGTACTGTGCCATTGAGCTTTATATTTTTATTATCTATTTGTCTATTTTGATATAAAACGAGATAAAGTTGAGTCAATTATTCCTGCTCTATGTCAAATTTGATTCAAGTAAATTTATGTATAAGAATGCCTTGGGCCAATGAAAAATACGATTGAGTGATTATAAAATAGTATTCTTGTTTGAGTAGCCCAAAAATTGGATTCTCTCATCAATCTGGTTTTTTTTCTCTGAAGGAATTGATTTAAAAAAAAGCTATTTTGATATTATGCAAAAGATTGAAAAACACTCGTAGATTAATAGAGGTGAGGGTAAAAAATTCAATATTTTTTCATTATAAAAGGAGAGTTTTTTTTTCGAGGAATGTAGAGATTAAGCATTTGAGATTGTTGGAAGATTGATGTTTTTACTTTTGTAATGTTCTCTATTTGCATTTATTGTTATCAAAAGTTCAGAAAATATGTAATTGGTTGGTACTCTGAGCTGTTTGATGATGAATAGAAAGAATTTTTTTTTTTTTCATGTAAACTTGTGTCTAAAAATGCCTTGAGGCGTATAATTAGTTTTGTTTATGTTTTCCAATGAATAGGCACTAGATGATGCTGTTTGGATACAATGAACGAGATAGTTTATTCATTTTTAACTAGCCCAAAAATCGAATTCTCTCATCAATCTGAATTTTTATTTCTAAGGAAATTAGTTGAAAAAAGCTCTTTTAATATTATACAAAAGATTGAAAAATACTCGTGGATTAATAGAGGTGAGGGTATAAATTCAATGTTTTTTTGTATAAAATCCAATTAATTTGTTGGAAAAATTCTAAAGATTAAGAATTTAAGATGATTGAGAGATTGGACTCATGAGCTTTTGGTTTTTTTGATTTTTATAGTGTGTATTTTCTTTCATAATGCGTATGTTCATGAATAAATCAGCAAGACAACTGTATACCTGTTCGTTTCATTTAATAATAAATGCCAATATTTGTACGAAATATATGGAATAATTATTTTGATATTAATACTTAATTCTGTGTAAAAAAAAAAATTGAGGCAAATCCAATAGTTTTGATGAGGATGTGTCTAAACTGGACACCCTGTGATTTTGGCCACCCTAGAATTAGTTGGTGGCGCCACGGCGGGAAATAGTAGTAATAGAGTTTTTACCCGTTGAGAGAATTATCGACCGTCAAATTTTTTGAGTTATGAAGATGGCGATAGTTGTCCTAAAATATTTTCTATCAGTGGTCCTCATGATTAAATTATGAGAGAAACTTACATTGAAGCCATTTGCCTGAACGACTGGTACATTTTTTTTCTCCCTAAATTTCTTTCTTAATTCTTTTTTAATAATACTTTTTTTTCTCAATTCACGTGCTCAATGCACAGAAATCATTGTTTTATTTGATTATTTAATTTATTAATTTAATTAATTCGGCCTTCTGTCCTAGTGATCAACTTTTGATATATATATATAAGGGGATATACAAAAAGTAAAAAAAATTGTGGATCCAACCCATTCTGCCCCATATATCCACGGGAAACGTCGCTTTTCGGGTTTTTACTTTGAAGATGCTCCTCAGTCTGCAATTTGCATCCGATTTCGGTTTTTTAAAAAAATTAATATTTGTTGTGCTCCAGACAATAAAATTAAGTATTCGTTTTATTCTCTGTGCCATAGACTATAGGAACATGTATTTTTATATTTTTCTTTTATTTGTTTAGAAAATCTTAAAATTTATCGTTTTCGAAAATTGATCATCATTTGGTTATCATTTTTTTAGATAGAAAATGCATATTACATATGATCAGAATGACCAATTAGTGAAAACGACGAATTTTTGTGATTTTCTAAAAAGACAAAAGAAATCTGAACTAGGGATGGTCTACGCCATATTGTTGGTCGCTCGCAAGCTCGCTCCCGACTTTGTGTGCATTCAAGTGGGGGCGAACCATTGAGGTTCACAATAATAACTTCCCAGTTTTTATCCCTCCCTTAATTATTAACTTTACTCAAACTTGAAAAGAAATTCTATGGCCTTATAAAATCCACGGAAATGCCTTTCATTCACAAAATTATCGATATCGGGGAGTTATCAGTCACAGCCCAATCTATTAATCTCATTGGTCTCAGTGCTCTTATTTAATCGATTGAATAAATCAATTCACTAAATTGATTTATTGTATGAAATAAATTAATACATTGATTATTATTATTCAGCCACCGCAATCATTGTAGGAAACGAAAAAATAAGGATGAATGATCATTATTGATTATGGGAT
This sequence comes from Coelinius sp. EB29, assembly GCA_035578325.1. Lineage (NCBI taxonomy): Eukaryota > Metazoa > Arthropoda > Insecta > Hymenoptera > Braconidae > Coelinius > Coelinius sp. EB29. The sequence continues at coordinate 282,150 of JAOZGT010000028.1, read as the reverse complement.
TAGAATTACGTGATTGTGATAATAGTGACAAACATAGAAAGCCAAATACATCTGTATACAATGAAAGCCTTCATCAAATTCATCCCTTAAAATTTCACAATAATTTCACTACCAGTGAGGCTATTTATTATCCTCGCCCCCTGTTAAAAAAATTTAGTGGGGATCAGAAATTCTGTTGAATTTAGGACCCGCCACACCTTGACACTGTCCATATTCTGTTACCGCGGACATTTTGTCGGGTTTCTGACACGCTGATAGGGATTACCATCCCTAACTCAATCTTCAGTATATCCCAACTTTTTCTAAATTCTATATCTCATGATTGAAAAAAAAAAAATTTATACGTTTTTCATGCTGATCCAAAAAAAGATTATGAAATAATAAAATAAAGATATCGACATCCACTGAATAGTAATTTTATCCTCAGTTGAAGAAAGGCATGGCAAAATTAAGATTTATACTCCTCATTGTAGACTGCCCAAAGTGCGCGTAATTCTTTCATTATGAAATCATCATGCTCCACAATTAAATATAAATAAAATAGGAGTGAATTGGCGCATTTTGGAATGAAACTATAAAAACTGGATATTTAAAAATATTTAAATCGATTCAATACTCATGCATCTCCATAAGAAAACATGATACTTTTCACTTCTCATTCATATGCTCGATTCGCATAAACATAATCATGATGACTCAATAGTATTTCTTTCATATGAAAGCCAATATAATTTGCTATCACAATCATAACAAAAATTAATTGGTCTCTCTCCTCTAATTGGTCTTCTTGGACATCTTTTCAATTACTGGGACAAATGGGTCATGGTTTCTTTATGGATTTCACTGGCTGATTGCAGAGGATCAAGTGCACGTTAATTGATTATGAGCATTATGTACTTTCTTACACGCTGAAGCATCCCATATCTTCTCATCCATAAATTTAATTTTGTATTTCTAATTTCCCAGTGACCCCCCCCGGAGAGTAAAATATACGTTAAAATTACGTTTTTTTTCTTTTATACTTATGGGCTTATCGAAAAAAAGACTTGAAATTCTATTAGAAACAAAAAGAAAGGATCGGAAAATAGTGGTGATCATGATTTCCAATGGAGACCCATTTGGAATTCATGGGTGGACAGTGGGGGAACGTTTCCAATAAAAAAAAATTTAAACAATCAATTATGAAAATATGCCGTCACTGATTTTTTGGAGATCCTATTTGTGACCGTTTCATCCACACAAGCACAACAATATATCGTGTGGTAAATACCGCTGGACCACATCCGTAATTTGATTGCACGTATGAGTGCAGGAATGAAGATTCAGCCTTATACCTTAGCGTGAATTCAAATGTATCACTTGAGGTTTATATTGATGAGGGTTTTTACATGTATTTCTAAATTATCAGCTCAACGAGATAGATAGAAACAATTCGAAAAATAATTCCTTAAAACTATTACTAATCTATTTTCCTTCTTTCATAGTAAAAGCGTTGTCAATTTGTCCTATATGATACCAAAATTTTTTTTTATATCGAGTAAAAATAATTTTTAAAAATGATTTGGTATTACATACGTAAAAATGTATTCTTACTCATCAACGATACAACAGTAATGATTACACGGTTCAATTTGTTTTATAATTTTTCTCTGAGTGAGTCTGTTTCCTTTGGGTGAAAAAAATTATTTCAATTGTTCCATGATTGTGGCATAAAAAGCTGGTGGTAAAGCACTGCGTTTCGGCCAGATAAAATAATTAAACTGTTATTTCCTCTTGTCTTATTACTTTTCTTTTCATTGAAACAATCTTTTCCCCCAAAAGATCCAAATCTATACTGTGTTAATCCTTCAATAAAGTAGAATAATAAGGCACAACTGAGTTTCATCCAGGTAAAGCCATAAAACTATTCGTACCTTTCCATTCCCTCTTGGCCTTTTTCTCTCAGCAGGCCATTGTTTTTCCCCAAAAATTTAAATCCGTTATTTATTATTCCTCAACCGAAATGTATTTCAATCATTCAATAAACCAAAATAACGGACCATCGGTCTTCACCCAGGTCAAGCAATAAAACCCTTATACCTTCCCTTTCCTTCTTGGCCCTTTTTTTTCATGAGGCTGTTGTTTTTCCCCCAAAAATCTGAATCTGCTATTCATTAGTTCTCGACCCAAGTGCATATTTCCAATTGTTCAATACGGAGAAATAAGGGACCGCTGGTTTTCGCCCAGGTAAGGCCATAAAGCTATTGTTCCTTTTCCTCTTTCCTTCCTTTTCCGGAAATTGAAAATTCTATTCGAATTGTCATGCAAAAAAAATTGCAACGGGGAAAAAATTATTATTAATTATAGGAAATTTTAAATAAAACAATTTTTTTTTTTTTTAATACATGACAATTTTACAATACTGAAAAGTTCAAATAAGATTAATTCAACATAACTTGGACATTATTTATTCACACCAAGACAATATTTCTCAAACCAAGGATAAAATTCAATTTTCATACGTCACATTTTATTTTTTAACATTCATTTCAACGAAATGACTAGTTCAAAATAATTTAAAAAATTATAGAAATTGTAAGGGATTTTCCTCCAGTTTTTCACCGGGGAAATAATCCCAAACTACTCTTTACCCATTCCTCATATCGCTACGATTTGGGCGCCAGCTAGATTTTATCCGGAAAACCTAACTAAACCGGCCTCCAGGGAAAACTCGTCACCTGGAGGACTTCTCGTGGACGGGACCCACGGATGCCACGCTAGCATCAGTATTTCACGGTAGAGGGGCGAGGTCCACCATGTTAGGAGTGCTTCCGCTCGCTCATCGAGGCTGTTTTCACGTCCTCAACAGCGAATACGGAGAGAATTCTTCTCTCAACCGACTAATAGTCTCGTGTACTTCGCCTTCGAGTTATTTCTACCCGATCAGCGCACTTACGCACTCGGCGTTATCACTAACGGCGAGTGGCCTTGACCGATTTGCGAATCCTTCTAGCCCCTCGGGGCCCGGAATGTGGAGGCACGTGTAGCGAAGACCCTGCCAGAGACACTGTTAACTCCCGATCTACACGCTCACGCGGTTTCCCTCCACATCCGGTAACAGCAATATCATCGCGAGTCAGATTCCCCCAGCTACTTTGACCGGGAGGCGAATGCGACGAAGGCCCAGCCAGAGACACTGTTAACTCCCGACCTACACGTCCACTCCAACACCCAATCGTTTCGCCGGAAGATCCGAAGCCCGGCCACGTAGCATTCCACGCGACCGGAAACCAGCGCTATTCTCTACTCGGGAGATGCAGGAGCATCTCCCTCTGCTCGCCTCCCCGCTCGATGCGAGGTGACGCCTTCCGATAACTCGCCAGTCATCCCTATGTTCCGCTCTGTGCGAGCGCCCGTTCTGAACTAACCAGAAATCTCCCAGGGCTTAACTTCCCAGTCTAGGCTTCTCATTCCAGTACCACTCGAGCTACGTTCTCTCGACGTGGACCAGCCTGATTGGCCCGACATCAATCTCCTCGGAGAAGGGGAAGCGGCAGTTCTTACACCTGCCCGTCCGTCCCTAGGCTAAGTCTGCGGAGCCTTTAACACAGCACAGTTGGGAAGCCTGTACGTCGGCCCTATTCTACCCAACCACAACTGCACAAATGCTAAATTAGCGATAGCATACCAAAACGGTCACTTTGGAGAGTGGGAAGCTCAATCCACCCGAACTGGCGTATCCCCTCTCCTCCATGATCTATTCACCGTCAGTCGAGCCTCGTTCGGCTGACGTCAGATGCCTCCTCCTGTCTCTCTCTCTCCCAACTCTACTCACTGTGTGTATTTTACCGTGACGAGAAAATCTCGTTACAAAATACACGTTGATCAAACGGAAGGAGAATTTTCGCCACAACTATTTCTCTTCGTGTATAGGAACAGAAAAAATCAGGATGAATGATGGTAATTGATAGAATATGGGGTTTAATAATTAATAAAACAGAAATAACTTTATATCAAATCTTTATTAAATGTTGTCGTAATGACGATTTACACACGAGTGAGCTCTGAACATATAAAATGTATTAATGCGCAACGGCGCAACAGTGGTAACGCGGTCAACCACACCAACGAGTCGGTAAAGAAGGAGACAGGCTCATGGCGCCAATTTCAACACTCCCTCCCGACATAGACTGTATCCTTATTTATCCCAGTCTTCTTCTCTTCTGGTAACTATACATTCAACATTATCTCATCTCTCATCTTAGTATATAGACTCATCATCACACCTCTGGTCTTAAGTTAATCAACTTATTTATTTCCTACATAACAGAAAGAGAAACATTATTAAACATTTGCATTTATAATCATGTCAATTAGTCGTTTGTGCAATTCAAACGACAGAGGCTTTGTAAATACATCAGCTAATTGATCCCTTGAACCAATCCATTTTACTTCAATTAAATTGTTCTTTACATATTCTTTTACATGATTGATTTTTATTTCAACCATATGCCTCAATTTATTTCCACCATTAGTTTCAACACAAAACTTAGCGGTTTTACTATCACACCATAAACACATTGGATGAGAGGGATCAACCAATTTCGAGAGCATTTTTTTTTTTTTTTGACTTGCCTCACTCATGGCAACATATTCAGCCTCATAAGTAGATAAAGCTACTGTTGTTTATTTGTGAGTTCGCCAAATAATCGAATCACCAAACAGTCTCACCACAAAAACCGCAAGTTGTTATTGAACTTGCATCTGAATATCCATTTATCTCATTAGAATCACCTGTATATCTCAAACCTAACTTCGTAGTTCCTCTAAGATATCTAAAAACTCTTTAACCATTACCCAATCGCTCTCAGTTGGGTTTACCTGATGTCTACTCAATACATTAACAGCATATGATATATCTGGTCTCGTAGCACCAGTCAAATACAAAAGACTCCCAACAGCCTCTCTGTATGGAATATTTTCTTTAGTCTGTCTTTTCCAATATCTCACCATCATATTCTGTTTCTCTCATTTTCCTTTCATTATTTGCTGCTTGAGTAGTTATCATAGGTGTTCTCTGTGAATGTGATTTATCAAATCCAAATCTAATCAAAATTTTCTCAAGGTATTCCTCTTCATTTAATCTAATTGTCTGATTTTCTCTATCTCGTCTAATAGACATACTCAAACATTCTTTGGGCTCTCCCAAAATTGTCATCTCAAATTCTACACTCAATTTGCTCTTTACTTCTGTTAGTTTATCTTGGTTATTACTCACCAACAAAATGTCATCTACATAGAGTAATAAGATCAAGAATTTTTGTTCATCTCACCAAATAAACAAACATGGTTCTAAATCTAAATTCTGTAACCCCATAGTCAATGCTACTTCAGTAGATCTTATATTCCACCGTTTTGGACTAATTCGAAGTCCATATAGAGCTCTCTCTAACTTGCATACATTATTTCGTCTCTCTCAAACTGTATGGTCTGTTCCCTCAGGAATTTTCATATAAATTTCCTCTTCAATTACACCATTAAGAAAAACTGTTTTGACATCTAACTGACAAACTTCTAAATTGTATTTATTGATAATTGCTATCACAACTCTCACCAAAGGTAGTCTAGAAACTGGAGCATACGTTTCTCTCAGTTCATAGACATTCTTATCTTTAAATTTTCTGATCACTAGTCTCGCCTTAAATCTCAATTTTCCATTTGCTTCATTTTTACACTTGAAGACCCATTTGGAATCTATAGTATTTAATTTTTGCCCATTTTCCATTTTCTTGGGTCTTTTCACAACCTTCCAAACTTGATTTTTCTTTATGAATTTAATTCCTCATTAATTGCTTTTCTCCAACGACATTTTTCTTTACTCATCATTGCTTCTTTATAATTAGATGGATCAGTATTTATACTTACTAACAATGCATGAAAAACTTCATCTTTTACTTCTAATGACTTCTCTATTTCATCATTACTACAATTAACACCAGAAAAGAAAACACTACCTTTCAAATTTTCATCAATATTCAACTCAGAGAAACTATTGTCGTTAATTATTTCTTTTACTACACTTAATAATTTTATTTTCTTTGGATCATTTAACTCTAATACTTCTTTCCTAGGTCTACCTCTCTTACGTTTTATCTCTCCCTCCTGTCTTGAAGAACTCTCAATCTCACCTTTAGTCTCGCTGAAATCTACAACTCATTTTTCTTTATCATCAACTTCTTCAAGAACAGGAAAATCTCTGACACTATCTTCATTATATTTATCACCGTAAATAAATTTTCCATTGAATCTCATATGTCTGCTTTCGTAATACTTTCCTGTTTCTGGTTTCAGTACCAAATACCCTGTAGGGGTATATCCTACCAAAATTACTGTTACATCTATCTGTCCAAACTTTGGACCTGTTTTTCTTGGTACCTTTATATAACACAGACATCTGAAGCTTTTAATTTGATTTATATTAAAATTATTAACTGGAGCAAATCTCTCCAGAGGAGTTAACATATTATTGGATTTATGTGGTACGATTATAAGCATACACGGCCGCTGACAAGGCCAAGTTCCACATACTTTGTGCCAATCTCGAATCATACATGTAGCGTCTCACCTTCTTCTGTATCGTCTGATTGAATCTTTCTGATACACCGTTATGTTCTGGTGTCTCTGGACAAGCCAACTGTAATTCCACTCCTAAGCTCTTAAGTACCTCAACTTTATGACCTCCAGTAAACTCAGTACCTTGATCTGATCTTAAATAACAAACTTTGGCATCATAACCCAACAAGTTACGTCCACTCCTTGTAAACATTTCTAGGCAATGTCCAGTCTCATTTTTCGCTTTCATTGGATAAGACATAGCGAATCCAGAATAATCGTCAATGAACATAAATATAAATCTGTACCTCTTAGGATGAGAAATGGGAGATATCAGTCCCATCACCTCTGAATGTATTATTTGCAATAGATCTGTTGCTCGTCTTCACACCGAAGGAAATTATAATTTATTAAATTTTGACATTAAACACACCTCACAATCTTTGATTGAATCATCGAAAACTACTATACTCAATTCTTTATTATCTGGAAATTTTACTTGCAACGCTCTAAAATAACTTGTAGAAGCGTACCCAAATCTACAGTGCCATAACATTGCACTTTTGTTCTTTACTTGTTTTTCTTTATCAATTGAAATTGGCAATATTTCATCTAACGTTTTATCGAAAGCACACTCATTAACATTTTGAATTTTTCTATCCCAAATTGTATAATCAAAATTTGACTGTTCATATGGAATTTTTCTGTTATTGACTCTATTCTCACCACTCATTATTTCATTATTCATTATTTCATTACTTTCTTCATCTGTTTTTCCCTCTTCTACTTTATCTTTTTCCACCTTCTCGTTTTCTTCAGTTTTCTCTTTTACTTCACCTTCATTCTTCGCAGTAATACTACGAGTGAGATATCTTCTCACTTCACTCTCACCTATCACAACTTCAGCAGCATTTGCTATTATTCGCCGATTCGTATACGTAAAATTACTTTCATGATTTGAATCAATTTTATTAATCTCTAAGTCAATCATCCAACAAATATAGTTGTTTATAAATTCCCGAAATGAAAATCTCTTTTAACACTGGATAGAATATATCTATCTTTTGATCATCTAAATAAATGGCTAAACCCATTTCTGCAAACTTTCTCAACGATAATAGATTTCCTTTAAGAGCCTCAGCGAAAATTACTGAATCAATCTCAAGTACTTTATCATTTGCCAATTCAATCTCTATTTTTCCTGCTCCCTCCGTTTCCAAGTTTGCAGATTCATTTTTATTCGCGCACTTAATAATACCACGATCTGATTCATCAAATATTTTAAAGATTAATTTTTAATTGGTCAGGTATTCAGTTGCACCTGAGTCAGCTAAGAATTTTTTTATGAATTTATCTTTTGCTAACTCTTGACTACTTGTATAGAACTTAATTACATCTGATCGATTATTATTTATTTTTATTTTACCTTGATTTGCGTTGATCCATTGTTTATTAGGTAATTTATTCTCAAGGTTCTTTTTATGCCTCTAAAACTACCACTTCTTTGACTCTCAAAATTATAACTTGAATTTACAAAATACCTTTGATAAGGCCTTGAAGGACCTCTACCATGAGATCTCAAATTTCCTTTATCCTTTGTACAGTCTCTCACCTTGTGACTTCTAAATTGATTGCTATTGTTACACATAAAACTTTTATCCACATTAGGGCGGTCATTTGTCTTATGCCCAAAGTCTTGACACACGTAGCATCTTGGCTCATCGTGCTGTACAAGATTAACAGATTTTACATTCGTGTCAGAAGGACCACTTTTGCTAATTGCTTCTTCCTCTAATACACTTGATTTTAACTCCTCAAACGTCAATCTCTCACCTTTTACTTTCCTTGTTACTTTATCAATGGTTGCAATATTAGGAAAAGCATTAATTACAACATTACAAAACAAACATCTCTCTTCTCATCAGAGGACAGGAATTTATTTCAAACTGAGCTGATGTGTCATCACATTTGTCACAGAACTCTGCTGCTGACATCTTACCACCTACGTATTTCATGTTATAAATCTCTTTTCTCACGGAATGTGATGTAAAGTTAAATTCACTAAATTTCATTTCTTTTAATTTCTTCAACATTTCTTTAGGATCTTGAATTTTAACAATTCTAAAATTATAATCTTTATCCAACCGATTTATTAAGATCTCTCTGACTTTATACTTCTGATCTGTAAGAGTTTCCTCATCAACAGTTACTTAGATACTTTCATCAATGCTATATACTAATTTATTAGACCTAATTTCTGAAGAAAATTAATCATAGAAATTTTCATACTCCATTTTACTATCTAATTTATAATCTCTCTCAATTTTATTTCCTTTGTTGATAAGTTCAACTTGTAACTTATTTAATAACTCACTCACCAATTGTTTCAAAGAACTCTCGTCAGATTCTGAATTTACTTTCTTTTGACTCGATTCATGATTTGTTTGTTAACTAAGTTTTTGACTTGACGTTCAAGTTCTACCTGACTAACTAACACTACTTCTCTTCCTTTCACCTTATAATCATCATATCTCACCTCGTCATCTTCCTTAATGCCTCGAAGTACATTCAGTTTGTACTCCATTGAAACAATTTTACTGGCCTGCTCTTTCAACATCTCCTTATTCTCTCTCATGTTCTCATATGCTGCTTTGGTAGAAGCAGCTGTGTTCTCACACAACTTCTCCACCGCCGACAACAACCCTTCTAACTTCTCCTCAACTGAAATATTTTTTGTTATTTTATTTTGCTGAGGATCAATTAAATTTTTATTTGATTTAAAATCAATCAAACTAATTTTTGTTCCAAGTATCTGATCTGATATTATTCGTGGTTTGGCAACTGTTTCATTATGTATGTCAGCTTTTATTTCTCTTTCATTACACTCACCTTTCTTCAACATAGCCATGGTCTTATCTTCATTTTCAACTTTGCTCTCACCTCCCAAACCACCCTCACCAGTAACAAATTTTCCCAAATCATTATCCTTATTTCCCTTTACACCAGATACTTGAGCTGACACAACTCTCCTTGGACCGTAATCTGGCAATATTGATGGTTTCTTCATTCTAACATTCCCTTCATCCCATTTTATCAGAATTTCTCTCAATTCATTGGTGAGCAGATTTTTGTCTGTTATAACAAAAACACAAACTCATTTAAGAATATATCAAATTTAATTGATTTGCCAGATTCGGTATTCCAAATCTAGTTGACCGAACACAAGTATGGCTAGACTTAGAATGAATGAACTCTCCAGAGATCCGAACGCAAGACCTCCTTAAAGTTCACCCGAGTGAATCAGGTCCTGAGATGTCGAACACAAACATCCATTCTCTGATCACCCTTAGGAGATTTTATAATTGCAATTATTTATTTAATTTATTGTTAATTTATTCAATTTATTGTATTTGTTTTGTTGCATGCATGACTTTAATTCATATATCTCTCAGTTTCACTCAAATTCTTCACCAATTTCAACACTCAGTGACCCTCCATCATCAGGTAGAGCATAGATCCTGTTATCGATCATCAATACAGAACTCAATTCATTTTCCTTTATAAAATATCCTTTCTTAGATAACTCCAATTTTACCAAATTGTAAATTTCAAATAGACTTTCAATTACAGCTGTAATAATACTATTCAATTTTAATTAATAATCAAATATTTATTCCTTTAATCATTTTTCCTTTTACTAATTTGATCCATCATTTATTTTTCCAAATTTATCTAGATATTTTCATGAGTCACGCGCACGACGAGAGACGACGGAGAGAAAGAGATTTTTTTTTTTTTTTTTTTTTTTTTTTTTTAATCATTATTAATATTATTATTATTTCATTTCTTCACTTCTCTTCTTTTTCCTTTTCTCTTCATTTATTTTCTCTTATTAAATTTCCCAGAATTCTGTATCTTTTTTTTTTCTCGCTCGAGCATATATTTCCGACTGCAGTCTTCTCTCTCTCCCCAACGCACCCCACGCCGCGCACGCAACAACATGTTGCGTCGCAATCTCTCGGCCCACATGCCTTACTCCGCCATGACAAACTATTGTCACAGCGTCATAATTTTCTTTTCGAGTTTATCACTTTTATTTCATTAATTATCACTTTTTCATCTTTTTAATTATTCCTCTATCGATCGATCTTCATTTTTCCATTTACTCAAATAAATAAATCTTTTTATTTATGGACAAAATGCCCCTTTACATGTTGGCGTCTATGTCAAAACTTCCTCGTCCGCCATCTTGGCCACGCCATATTTATCATCTCATTTTATTCCGTTAATTTTCCACTTTAAATACTTAAACATGTACTTACACATCTCACCAGCTTTTCCTCTCTTATTATTGGCCATCTTTTGTCAATAAAAACCCTTTCTTCCTTCAATTTCCCACTTTTCCTTTTTATTCACTTTCCTCTCTTATTTTCCACTTTTTAACTCTTTTCTGTTATTTATTTTATGCACAGTGGAAGCGTATAATTATTTTTAATATTCTAGGCCCATAACCTGATAGAATATGGGGTTTAATAATTAATAAAACAGAAATAACTTTATATCAAATCTTTATTAAATGTTGTCGTAATGACGATTTACACACGAGTGAGCTCTGAACATATAAAATGTATTAATGCGCAACGGCGCAACAGTGGTAACGCGGTCAACCACACCAACGAGTCGGTAAAGAAGGAGACAGGCTCATGGCGCCAATTTCAACAGTAATTGATTGTGCGATTAGAATTGTACAATTATGATAATAGTGACAAGTGCGGAAAACCAAACGCATTTGCATTCAATGAAAGTCTTTATCAAATTTCCCTATTGAAACTTCACAATAATTTAACTACCGCCAGGCTTTTTTTATATTTTCGCCCTGTTTACCAAATTCAATGGAGGCTGGAAATTATGTTGAGTTTTGGACCAATCACATACCTTCACACTGACCATATTCTATTACCGCGGACATTTTGTCGGGCTTCTGACACGCTAATAGGAGGCACCCTCCCTAACTCAATCGTCAATATATCACAATTCTCTCTAAATTCTATGTATCTAAAGGAAATGGGTAAAGAAATAATATTCAAACGCAGTGAATTCAACTTTAATTTTATCAATTTATTTAATTATCGCACGTGGAAGAAACGTCTATACTCTATGAACTGGTCCCAAAGACCAAAAGTATATCAACATCACTACAAAAATTCGGATTTTATTTTAAGATCCATTTGTCCGATTTTTAAGATCAAAATGTCCCAATTTCTAACTACTCAAATATGACTCAGTTTAAGATTGATTTTTCATCTTGAGGCTAAGATGCATTTCGGATCTTATTTTTTATTTTTTTCTTTTTTGCTTCCGGATGGAAGCTTTGTTTTCACTAGATTTTCACATTCTCTAATTTTGTGTGGAAATGATCTAGAATGTTATGAAACGCGAAGATATGGTGTTTTCAGAAAATGTCCGTATGTATGTATGTAACAGTGTGCAAATTTTTCTTTTTTTTTCTGAAATTGTGATAATAAAACGACAAAAGTTATCGATAAAAATCTGAAATTTTGATGCATGATTGGTATTAGTTACGTCAAACTTCAGGCCAAGTTTCAGCTTGATCCGTCGATTAGTTCTTGAGATATCACTCTTTATCGAAAAATCATTTTTCTTTAATATCTCGAGAACAATTCGACCGATTCGATTTTTTTTTTTTTTTAATATTGTTCATAAAAATAGTAAATTTATCTATCGATTTCAATTAAAAAATTCAACCGGACCACGGAGAAGTCACATAGTTATTGTTCTTTTTCTATTTTTTCACTCAAATCCTTGTACGCATGATAACTTGAGAAATATTCGAGATAAAAATTTTAAACTTGGTATGATTTTAGGCCCTATGATAACAATGGTTGCTATTTAATATGGGCGCAATCGGACCATTAATTTTGGAGATATTCAACTTTTTGTGTAAAACTATTTTCTTCAATATTTCAAAAACTATTGAATCGATTTGATTTGATTTTTTTTCAAAATTTTCGTCACGATAACTCCTACCTAGCGCAATCAAAATATATATATATCTCCCCATTGAAAGTTTTTGAGATATTGCTGTTTTTCTATTTTCATTCTCGAAACTCGCTCATACGTACTATAATACAACTAGGAGTTGGAGTGAGGATCTGAAATTTTGACTAGTACTTGATATTGTCGAATTCAACTTCTGTGTAAAATTTGAGGTCGATATGTCGATTAGTTCCTGAGATACAGACAATCAATGTATGAACAGAATAAATCGTAGATCCATCCGGAAGCTGACTACCAATGGAATTGGTAGAAAATAAAGAGAAGCATAATATAATATTAGAATAGTAATAGTTACACATTTCTTCCAATCCTTAATACCAGCCGCATGGGAGCGATGGCCTACTTGTTTTTCATTTAATTAATTTTTTAAAATGATTTATTAAATTTTTTTTTCTTTTCCTTTTTTTCGTTAATTTTATTCGGATTTTCTTTCTATCATGGAACAAATGTCAAGGGACAATTTTTTTTTCATTTTTTTTCAACCGAAGGACAGAATTTTTTTTATTGTTTTATTTAAAATCGAAGGACTAATTTTTTTTTTTTATCAAAGGACTATTTTTTTGAACAGTAGCATGATGCCATGTGACAAATGTCAAAGGACAATTTTTTTTTTCATTTTTTTTAAATCAAAGGACTAATTTTTTTTTTTTCAGTCGAAGGACTAATAATGTTTTTTCTATCAAAGGACTATTTTTTTTTTTTCAACAGTAGCATTATGCCATGTAACAAATGTCAAAGGAGAATTTTTTTCAGCAAAGGGCAATTGTTTTCTATACTTTTTTTTAAATCAAGGCACTAATCATTTCTTTTTCAACAGTAGAATGATGCCATGTGACAAATGTCAGAGGAGAATATTTTTTTTTCTTTTTTTTTTTTAATCGAAGGACTAATTTTTTTTTTCATCAAAGGACTAATAATTTTTTTTTTTAAATCAAAGAACTAATCATTTTTTTTTCAAATCAAAGGACTATTTTTTTTAACAGTAGCATGATGCCTTGTGACAAATGTCAAAGGACTAATAATTTTTTTTTGTTTTATTTAAAATCGAAGGATCAATTTTTTTTTTTTTTATCAAAAGACTTTTTTTTTAACAGTAGTATCATGCCATGTGACAAATGTCAGAGGACAATTTTTTTTTTTCTTTTTTTTTAAATGAAGGGATTAATAATTTTTTCAGTCCGTTGATTAAAAAAAAAATTATTAGTCTTTTCATTAAAAAAAAAATTATTTGTCCTCTGATTAAAAAAAAATATATATTAGTCCTTTGATTTAAAAAAAATGAAAAAAAAAATTGTCCTTTGACATTTGTCACATGGCATTATACTACTGTTAAAGAACAAAAAAATTATTTGTCCTTTGATTTTAAAAAAAAATGAAAAAAAAATGTATATTTCTGTAAAATGTGAAAAATCCCATGTGTAAAACTCGTTTGTATTAATCTAAAAGTGTAAACGTATGCTAAACAGTTTGGATTATTGGGGTATTTCAAAATAAAACGGAAACTCCATATTCGAAAACGATTGAATATGCACTTGGGTCGAGAACTAATGAATAGCAGATTCAGATTTTTGGGGGAAAAACAACAGCCTCATGAAAAAAAAGGGCCAAGAAGGAAAGGGAAGGTATAAGGGTTTTATTGCTTGACCTGGGTGAAGACCGATGGTCCGTTATTTTGGTTTATTGAATGATTGAAATACATTTCGATTGAGGAATAATAAATAACGGATTTAAATTTTTGGGGAAAAACAATGGCCTGCTGAGAGAAAAAGGCCAAGAGGGAATGGAAAGGTACGAATAGTTTTATGGCTTTACCTGGATGAAACTCAGTTGTGCCTTATTATTCTACTTTATTGAAGGATTAACACAGTATAGATTTGGATCTTTTGGGGGAAAAGATTGTTTCAATGAAAAGAAAAGTAATAAGACAAGAGGAAATAACAGTTTAATTATTTTATCTGGCCGAAACGCAGTGCTTTACCACCAGCTTTTTATGCCACAATCATGGAACAATTGAAATAATTTTTTTCACCCAAAGGAAACAGACTCACTCAGAGAAAAATTATAAAACAAATTGAACCGTGTAATCATTACTGTTGTATCGTTGATGAGTAAGAATACATTTTTACGTATGTAATACCAAATCATTTTTAAAAATTATTTTTACTCGATATAAAAAAAAATTTTGGTATCATATAGGACAAATTGACAACGCTTTTACTATGAAAGAAGGAAAATAGATTAGTAATAGTTTTAAGGAATTATTTTTCGAATTGTTTCTATCTATCTCGTTGAGCTGATAATTTAGAAATACATGTAAAAACCCTCATCAATATAAACCTCAAGTGATACATTTGAATTCACGCTAAGGTATAAGGCTGAATCTTCATTCCTGCACTCATACGTGCAATCAAATTACGGATGTGGTCCAGCGGTATTTACCACACGATATATTGTTGTGCTTGTGTGGATGAAACGGTCACAAATAGGATCTCCAAAAAATCAGTGACGGCATATTTTCATAATTGATTGTTTAAATTTTTTTTTATTGGAAACGTTCCCCCACTGTCCACCCATGAATTCCAAATGGGTCTCCATTGGAAATCATGATCACCACTATTTTCCGATCCTTTCTTTTTGTTTCTAATAGAATTTCAAGTCTTTTTTTCGATAAGCCCATAAGTATAAAAGAAAAAAAACGTAATTTTAACGTATATTTTACTCTCCGGGGGGGGTCACTGGGAAATTAGAAATACAAAATTAAATTTATGGATGAGAAGATATGGGATGCTTCAGCGTGTAAGAAAGTACATAATGCTCATAATCAATTAACGTGCACTTGATCCTCTGCAATCAGCCAGTGAAATCCATAAAGAAACCATGACCCATTTGTCCCAGTAATTGAAAAGATGTCCAAGAAGACCAATTAGAGGAGAGAGACCAATTAATTTTTGTTATGATTGTGATAGCAAATTATATTGGCTTTCATATGAAAGAAATACTATTGAGTCATCATGATTATGTTTATGCGAATCGAGCATATGAATGAGAAGTGAAAAGTATCATGTTTTCTTATGGAGATGCATGAGTATTGAATCGATTTAAATATTTTTAAATATCCAGTTTTTATAGTTTCATTCCAAAATGCGCCAATTCACTCCTATTTTATTTATATTTAATTGTGGAGCATGATGATTTCATAATGAAAGAATTACGCGCACTTTGGGCAGTCTACAATGAGGAGTATAAATCTTAATTTTGCCATGCCTTTCTTCAACTGAGGATAAAATTACTATTCAGTGGATGTCGATATCTTTATTTTATTATTTCATAATCTTTTTTTGGATCAGCATGAAAAACGTATAAATTTTTTTTTTTTCAATCATGAGATATAGAATTTAGAAAAAGTTGGGATATACTGAAGATTGAGTTAGGGATGGTAATCCCTATCAGCGTGTCAGAAACCCGACAAAATGTCCGCGGTAACAGAATATGGACAGTGTCAAGGTGTGGCGGGTCCTAAATTCAACAGAATTTCTGATCCCCACTAAATTTTTTTAACAGGGGGCGAGGATAATAAATAGCCTCACTGGTAGTGAAATTATTGTGAAATTTTAAGGGATGAATTTGATGAAGGCTTTCATTGTATACAGATGTATTTGGCTTTCTATGTTTGTCACTATTATCACAATCACGTAATTCTAATCCCATAATCAATAATGATCATTCATCCTTATTTTTTCGTTTCCTACAATGATTGCGGTGGCTGAATAATAATAATCAATGTATTAATTTATTTCATACAATAAATCAATTTAGTGAATTGATTTATTCAATCGATTAAATAAGAGCACTGAGACCAATGAGATTAATAGATTGGGCTGTGACTGATAACTCCCCGATATCGATAATTTTGTGAATGAAAGGCATTTCCGTGGATTTTATAAGGCCATAGAATTTCTTTTCAAGTTTGAGTAAAGTTAATAATTAAGGGAGGGATAAAAACTGGGAAGTTATTATTGTGAACCTCAATGGTTCGCCCCCACTTGAATGCACACAAAGTCGGGAGCGAGCTTGCGAGCGACCAACAATATGGCGTAGACCATCCCTAGTTCAGATTTCTTTTGTCTTTTTAGAAAATCACAAAAATTCGTCGTTTTCACTAATTGGTCATTCTGATCATATGTAATATGCATTTTCTATCTAAAAAAATGATAACCAAATGATGATCAATTTTCGAAAACGATAAATTTTAAGATTTTCTAAACAAATAAAAGAAAAATATAAAAATACATGTTCCTATAGTCTATGGCACAGAGAATAAAACGAATACTTAATTTTATTGTCTGGAGCACAACAAATATTAATTTTTTTAAAAAACCGAAATCGGATGCAAATTGCAGACTGAGGAGCATCTTCAAAGTAAAAACCCGAAAAGCGACGTTTCCCGTGGATATATGGGGCAGAATGGGTTGGATCCACAATTTTTTTTACTTTTTGTATATCCCCTTATATATATATATCAAAAGTTGATCACTAGGACAGAAGGCCGAATTAATTAAATTAATAAATTAAATAATCAAATAAAACAATGATTTCTGTGCATTGAGCACGTGAATTGAGAAAAAAAAGTATTATTAAAAAAGAATTAAGAAAGAAATTTAGGGAGAAAAAAAATGTACCAGTCGTTCAGGCAAATGGCTTCAATGTAAGTTTCTCTCATAATTTAATCATGAGGACCACTGATAGAAAATATTTTAGGACAACTATCGCCATCTTCATAACTCAAAAAATTTGACGGTCGATAATTCTCTCAACGGGTAAAAACTCTATTACTACTATTTCCCGCCGTGGCGCCACCAACTAATTCTAGGGTGGCCAAAATCACAGGGTGTCCAGTTTAGACACATCCTTTTGATGACTCTCCCGAGAATATTATTTCAAATGCCAGTGGTAATCAAATTGTGGTCCTTCAGATAACCATGATCTCTGAATTACCCATCATTGCTAAAGCATTAAAGCATCGGATATTGCAGATCACCCATAAAATGGAGAGGATGGTTTTTGGCAAATATTGCGTCGAACAGATTCAGATTGTGAGTATCGGGTTTTAAGAACACTTCATAAGCATTTGAGACTCAAGGTTTCATAATTTATTTTTTATATTTATTACATTTGACAGAAAATAGAGTGATGTGGTATCAAAAAAAGACATTTTTGATAAGTGAATTC
>JAOZGT010000028.1:144252-261752 GCA_035578325.1 Coelinius sp. EB29 | reverse complement strand
ATTCGACGTACTTAGACAGAGTTGTTTTGTAGGTCGAATTCCATTCTAATGAATTTTCTTTATCATTACTGCCTAGCTGATCCCCCCGACATTGCTCGGACACAAGAGATAAAAGAAAACGAATAACAAAAACGTTAAAAAATCATTACGATGTAGATATTTTTAGAATTTACTCGTTAAAAATTCATCAAGAATTTTGTGGTTTTCCAAGTTGTTCAAGATATTTTCAACACGAGACTAAATGATAGAATTATTGAAAAAATCATAAGAGAATTTCAATAATTATCGAAAGTGAGACGATTGTCGAAAGTTTTCGAAAATTCATGAATTTTCTTCGAAAAATTCCATTGCGACGATAGACCATCAGATAGTGTCAAAAATTGTCAGAAACCTTTGAAGTAATTTACCTGTTTCTGACGTGTCTAAAACCAAGTAATTTACCTTATGTAATTTACTTGCCCAACCCTGCATGAATCTGGTCGTGGATAGCGGTAAGGTTGCCAATTGGAGAAATTTGGTTATACGAGTTGGTAGCATTGGCTCATTGGACAAAATGTTAAAATTATTTGACTTAAGGTTTTAAGTGATTTTCAGAAAATGAAAAATCATCAATATACTTTATACGTATTTTACAATGTATGGTGTTCAAGTGTTATGTGGAAATCTCCCCACAAGTGATCATATCTCTTACATAATCTCATCTGTCCACTTGTCATGATACCGCCAATGCTACGTTGGATTTGTATGTGGCGCGCTGCCCTCTCCCCTTGAAATTGTTACGACGTTGTCGCACTTTCCAGCTGCGTAAATTTACCAAGGATAGTAAATTTTTACTTATTTTGGCATTTTTGTTTCCGGATGAGGAAGCTATATAATCGACCATTTTTGATATCGTCCAATTTTGCCTGGAAATGATGTAAAATGTCATGAAACGCAAAGATATGATGTTTTTAGAAAATGTCTGTGTGTATGTATGTATGTGTATGTGCGGAAAAAATTTCACAATTCTCTCAGTAACTGCCCAAATAACAATGAGAAAGATCTGAAATTTTTTCCGACAATAGATATCAATAAAATACAATTGTGTGTAAAATTTTACCTTGATCGACCTAGCGGTTCCTGAGATATAGCGATTTCTCAAAAATCGTTTTTATCAAATATCTCAAAAACTATCCAACTGATCAAAAATTTGTTTCCCTCAAAATATTCGTCACCATTATATCTATCGATTTTAATCGAAATATTTCCATCGACCATGGACAGAGATGAGACAGTTATGGCCGTTTTTCTTTTTCATTCTGGAATCGGTGTGACCACGATAACTAGACAAATAATGGAGATAGAAAGTTGAAATTTGGTGTGATTCTAGCATTTATGAAACTAAAGGTTGGGATTGTGTATGGGCGCAATCGAACCATTAGTCGCGGAGATATTCAACCGAGTGTGTAAAATTCTTTTCTTCAATATCTCAAAAACTACTGGATTGATTTGATTTTTTTTTCAAAATGTTCGTCATGATGGCTTCTACCTATTACAATCAAAATATATATCCTCCGATTGAAAGTTTTCGAGATATAGCTGGTTTTCTATTTTCATTCTCGAAACTCGCTCATACTTACTGTAATACGTACTGTAATACGACTAGAAGTTGGGGTGAGAATCTGGAATTTTAACTTACACGTGATATTGTCGTGTTAAACTTCTATGTAAAAATTTAAGATCGATATGCCCATTAGTTCTCGAGATATAGACAATCAATTAGTTCTTCCTCGTTTTTTTTTTGTTTCAAATATGATGAAGTTTGGTGTTGAGCGCAAAATTTCAGAACAGAATGAATTGCAAATACAACTGGGAGTTTACTACCAATAGAATTGGTAGAAAAAAAAAAGGGAAACATTATAATAATTATAATAATAGAGTAATAATAGTACATAACGCATTTCTTCCAATGCTTAACACCAGCCGCATGGGAGTGATGACTTGTTTGTTACTAATTATTAGTCTGAAGGATGTGTAAGAATGCAACGTATTTTCTTTATATAACAATCGACCTAGGGCCGGAGTTTCATGACACTAGACCTATTTTTCATCGTTTTCACCATCTTTTTATGCATTCCCCATAAGAACACCTGTTACACTGATATTTAATAGTATATTTCGATACAAGTGCGGAAAAGTGCTTTTTGACTTGTAGGAGGTTTATAACACGAGCCGAAGGCGAGTGATATAATCCTACAAGTCAAAAAACACTTTCCCCACGAGTATCGAACAACATTTTTCATCACAATGTGTTAAAAAGGGACTTTTGAGGCATGCGAAGCGAAGCGAAGCGTGCCTGAAAAGTCACTTTTTGGCACAGCGTGATGAAAAAAAAAAATCATAACTTTAATATGCAACTCGCTGGAAAGCTGAAGTTTTGCATGCGATTCTTCAATAGATTGAAGAACCTTACAAAAAAATTTCGTCAACTTTTTATATTTCTTTAAAATGAGGATAATGTAGGAGAAACATCCTTGAATCTGTTATTATCACACTATTACATGAAGACCTTCACCAACCTAGAGTTGGTGACAAAAGATGGCGTTCCACACTATACAGTATACATGCATATTTTTATTGAAGAGATACTTTTTTTTCAACTTCCCAATTTTTATAGCTATCCTGGAAATGGGAAGTAGAAATCACATGGTGGCTTTCTATTGTATGATTTCGACGTAAAATCGCGGAAAAAATGCGAGAAAAGAATAAATTTTTCACTTTATTTTCTATTTTCTAATTTTTCCGTTCTTTCAGATAAAAAACCTAAGGTGCTGTATCCCGCGTGCCCGATATACTCGCGCGCCTGATACACCCAAAGATATTTTAATATGAACACGTCTTGGGGGTTTCCAGAAAATTCTAGAAAAATCCCTAGAATTCTGGGATTTCTAGAAAATTCCCGAAATGATAGTGTATTCATCATTGATGTACAAGTTTCCAGAAATTTCTTGAAAGATTCATAATTTTTTCATCAAATTACTCGGTTATGAGTATGAAGGGAGAAGGGCCAGAGGGCTTTGAACAAGCGTTCATCCTTACTCTATTAGATAATATAACCATCATTGTAATTCAATTAATTATGCCCAAGATATTTTCAAAAGAAAATTAGCCTTTGTCCTCGCTCTCCCACTCGGCGTTGAGCGCAAAGGGCGAAGGAACAAAAAGGACTCTAAAGAAACTTATAACCTTTACCTATCAAACGATATTTCAATCATTATGATTAAATTCATTTTAAAAATAAACCCAACTCCGAGCTTAACTCTCAAAACCTCCCCCTCTTCGTGGCCTCAAAAAGAATCAGTGAGCCTTGAGATATATTGGTCGTCAACCACTGTTCGCATATCTTTATATTATGCCTATATAGGACTCAACGAAATGAAAATGATGCAAGCATCGAACCAGACAGCGTCAGCATAGATCACGCCCACGGCAACGTATTAACAATGGAGAGTCTTCTCATTTTTCAGTATGAATTTTTTTTCTTTAAATACAACATGTAAATCCTGCTCGTTTCAGTTGATTGCGAGAACTGAGGGTCACAGTTTTGAACTTCGATTATGTTTCTTGAGCTAGACATGTAGACGGAATTATTAATGAGTGAAAGCCGTGAATAATTCGTCATTCAATTCTCAACAACTAACTTATTAAAAAATTTGGATAAATGAGAAAAAGTGTTCTGGAGTACTTCGTGTCAACGGGTTACATAATCTCCTCGGCCATAATGAAGTTTAGAGATAATTTCCTTGGGCATTTTAATGCCAGAAGGGGTAACGAGCTGAGACCGTATGTTTTTTAAAAGTAATCAGTATTTCAACTCACAACACCGCCAATACAATTTCGGAATATGCCAGTAACAACTTGGACACTCTGAATTTTACTTCGTTATCTTGTTTTTTCTTCGCGTTATTTCCTATATTCTTCGAATTTCGTGTTCTTGTTTTCTAAACGTACTATCAAATAGACAATTCATGACAGTTAAGTGTTTAATATACGAACTAGATTGTTTTCAGTTGAAAGATTGAATGTTCGTCAAGAATATTCCAATATATTAATAACAGAAGTCCAGCCGTTACCTGCATCAAATTCCAAGGTTTGTTATAATGTTTTATGAATCTCTGGACATTTTTGGTAATATTAGTTTTATCGATAGTATCATTCAAGATAATTGCTAGTTGCATGTGTTACTTCCAGAACGATTGATAAATTAATATGTGTAGTGTAACATATGACATGGAGTATCTCTTACCCGGATTTATTCATTTCATTCAAAAGACAATGTGCCAATAGGTATATTCACAAACAATTTGCCCAACAGTTTTGTACTTATCGGAAAGATAGTCACATAATTATGAGAGTTTTCTTTCGTACTCCATTTGCAGATGAGATAAGACAAGGATATTACAATGCCTTTAAAACCCAAGAAATCGAATATGACTGACGCTGAAAATCGGAGTGTTATCAATCGCTATAATGAAATTCAAACACCTGCCAGTCACCAACTGTTATCATCGGAACCATTAGAAGATGAAATCAAACGTTCAACCCTATTTAGAACTGTTGTGGAGGATATTTTGCATGAGGGTCATTCGTCGACCCATGACACCAGTTTAGCAATCAGCACAGGTATCAAAAGAATTCTCTCCAATTCATACTGATAAAACTCATACTTCGGAATGGAAGCATTATAATCATCAAAATTTAAGTTCCCTCGTTTGCATTGGAGTGACTGAGTGAGGTCAAATTGGGCGGCAAATACGATTTTTGGACCATGTCTGTATGTATGTATGTATGTATGTATGTATGTATGTATGTATGTATGTATGTATGTATGTATGTATGTATGTATGTATGTATGTATGTATGTATGTATGTATGTATGTATGCATGTATGTATGTATGTATGTATGTATGTATGTATGTATGTATGTATGTATGTATGTATGTATGTATACATGTATGTAGGTTTTTTTCTCCTAGGAATTAAACGAAATGCATTTACGCAGCCACCACTGGGAGGTTCCAATGGTGGTATGTTGGATTCCAGTTAACATAACTAATATCGACTAAACTGAAATATATCCTTTCTCTTGCTCCCTTGTCCTTCGTGGAACCGCTGTTAGGCATTCTTTCACGGAGGGAGGATCTAGCTATGGATCTTAACAGAAAAATATCGAGGGCAGTCGCCATGGATCTGCCATGAAAAATCCCATGGATTTGCCATGATTATTTGGCCGATTCCCATGGCAGTTGCAATGGATTTGCCATGGGATCGCCATAGGTTTGCCCTGAAGAGGGTTCAATTTTTCGAGGGTTAAATTCGTGAGGGTTCAAAAGTGAAATTTTAAAGGTTGTATGGAGCAATTTTAAGTCTATGTGGGTTTGATTCGTGAGTGATTGATCCCTGGAGGTTCCATTCACAACATTGTAATTAAAAGAGTAAGAGTTCAATTCATATAAGAGTTCAATTGACAAATTTCCAATTAATGATGGCGCAATGTTTGAAGGTTCGATTGTGAAGGTTATAATTGGTGAGGGTTGAATAGATGGAACTTGAATGATCCATAAGGGTTTTATAGAAACGAGTCTCATTGATCGGAAATGTACGTGTAAACGTTTCCCCACCTATACTCATGCTAATCAAACCCTCATCAATGGAGTATTTACAAATTTCACTCTTATCAAGTTTAGAGATCATTATTCAATCAGATGATTAAATAATAATCATTCATGTGAGAGTTACCTCTACCCCTAGCTTAAAATTATTTAAGGGGCTCGACCCAACCCCGCCTCCATTAACCCCCGAAAAATTGTCATGGCCAATATAGTTAAGAGTTTTTCTTTTATCATAAATAAGATGCAGAAAAGTGGACCTATTGTTTTTGTTTCCATTCTAGAAAAATCAATCAAACATCATCACTTTATGCGATGAAATTATGAAAATTTAATTAACAAAATAGCGATGATTAACGGTACAATTGTGAGAGTTTGTTTCCTACTGCCATCGCTAATCCACGGCAAGTCCATGGCAGCCCATGGCAATCTCATGGCAAACCCATTGCAACTGCCATGGGAATTCGCCAAATAATCATGAAAAATTATGGAGAGCATTCTGGCGATGATACACACTGCGCCCTCAAGCACTGTATGGTAGACGCTGGCAACTCTCAGGATGCTCAGCCGATATAGTGCCGCGATGCTTCTTCGTCATTCCTATGTCTGAAGTGCATCAGCCCATACGAGGATTCTATATGTGAGCACAGACGTGACAACCGATGTTAGCAATGCCCTTCGCCTTTACTTTGGGCCCCCCATATTGGGTAACAGCCGTTATAAGATTGCTCTGACTACTGATGCTTTGGCGCAGCGTTGCCAGAATGTTATAGAGGCACGGCGCGACTCTCCCTACCCCAAGGAGTCCAAAGTAGCCGCCCAGTGAAGCCAACCAAAAGAGCCCAAAAGCGCGCAAAAAAATTGAAAAGATGAAATGTCTCTAGGTGAAATCCTATGGATCTGAAGGATGAGAATTAAACAATAAAAGTTGAAATAAGATGCAAACGATCAGGATCTGAAAGATAAATAGATACCTTAGTGAGAGATAAACAATGAGGATTCAAATCAGGAGTGAAGTGGTAGAGGATAACGAGTCGACTTAACCCGTCCTTGACTTTCCGAAGAATATCTTTGAATCTAAGAGAGATAGTGAAATTTTTATAGAGACCTTTATAGAGGAATTTTATAGAGGAATTTTTTATTCAATTGATTAAGTAAAAAAAAAATTATTTGAAGTCACAAATATAACTTTTTCGTTTCATTTATTATACATATAAAGGGCGATATTTGAAACATTAGATTCATTGTCTCGGTAATATAAAATATTGGATTAAATCAATTCATAATTATAAATAATAATCTCGATGAAAAATTGAATGCAGTTAGCAGCACTCATCACTTTCTCCAGACGGAAAAAGTCTCAAGGTTTCCGTCAAAAAATCCACCTCGTCCGATTCTGCATTTTCAACGTTTGTCGCTGGAGTTTCGTACATCTTGGCGTTGAACAACTGGTACATCTCTGCACTCGGCTCAAAAGATTTGCAACATTTCTGAGTCACGTAGAAGTGCATACGAATTCGTAGAATTGATGTAAGCATTTCAACCTGCATTTTGTTGCGAAATTTTGTCTTCACTGCATTCATTATTGAAAAAACCCTTTCAACGACTGCATTGCTGAGTGGCAAACAAAGAACTTTGAGGGCAAATTCAGCTAATTGCCTGTATTTGTAATTCTCTCAACCATCTTTCCAATTGTATACGTGAGCCCAGAATTTGGTTGTATTTCCCATAACTTCTTCAGAGAATTCCCAATCAACCAATTCAACGTTCCGAAGTTGATTCTCGATGACACTCACGTCCACACCTGCATTGATTAATTTCATCGATAATTCTGTTAATACGATTTTCTTTGCTGTGCATAAAATCTTCTCTGGTGATAATTTCGCTGACATTTTCAATAATGCAAAATTGTTTGGCATACGCTTCACCAGCTCTGTGCACAACACGATGAGATATTTTTGGCATCTGATTCGTATCTCCTCGATGTCCTCTGCTTTCAGTTGATATTGCGATAAAAGTGTGATGAATTCATAACCGTAATCGACTTCTTTAGTGCCCAATAATGCTAACTCATTTTGCAAAGTTTCTTCAACAAACTTCACACTTTCATCATTTTTTGCTTTCTCCAAAAACAGCGGCTTGATGATACGACTGGCAACTGACAGGATGAGTGTCCATAGAGCTCCGTACACTTTATTGATATCTTGTTGTGAACTCTGAAAGAGTACATTTGTCTCATTCACATCGTGGAGAATCGATTTCAGGAATACCAAATACAAATGATTCACAGGATCGTTAAACATGAGAGATAATTGTACTGCAGTATAACATTTCTCTTTCCCAGCGGTGGCAATCATATTGAAATGAGTCTTCAGCTCTAGCCATTGGCTCAAAATACGTTTCACTGCACCTCCCCAAGCTAGCCATCGTGTAACACAGAGCTGAACCAGATTGAGCATAACTTTGTTATTATCATTGATTAGATTGAATAGAGTTGCATATTCTTCCCGTCTCTTTGGACTCATTGTAAACCAATTACGAGCCTCTCTCACCAAAAATTCCAAAGAGCTTGGCAGCACATTAGAAGCTTTTGAGCTGCATAGAGCTAGGGAATGGCATATACATTTCACTAGAATCAAATTTGGCAATGGAACATTATCTCGCAGCAACGTAAAAAGGGAATGATTCACTCCGCACATGACATTTGCTCCGTCTGTACCAATACCCACCAAATTTTTAATCGGTAAATTAATACTTTCTAAGTATGACGTGAGCTCTTCATATAAAACCTCTGCTTTTGCCTCAGTGAGAGTAATGATGCCCAAAAATTCCGTCACAATGTCTAGCCTCTTTGAACTAAAAAAACGGATACAAATCGCCATGTGTTTTTGGACAGAAACATCCGTTGATTCGTCGAGTATGAGAGAATACGGTGTGTAACCAACGTCTGCCACGAGCTCCTTCATTATGACCGGAGAAATAACTTTTATTATCAATTGCGAGCATTTGGTTCTGTGCATTCGAAGGTGCTCCAATGAACTTTTCTTCCCAAGATCCACTACCAGCTCCCCTAAATGATCAATACTCCTTACAGCACTGTGCAAAGAGGATAGACTAAAGTAAAGACTCAGTTCTCGGCATTTCGTGACCCCAACGTGGGGTTAGTATCACCCCAACGGAGAGATGGCGCCGCGCTCGATCGTCGGTAAAAATGTGTTGGGAATCGTCCCAGTCATTCAATTTTTTTCCATTTATTTTTCTTCAAGTATCATTTTTTTTAATGGTTAAGCTTCAATATTAAATAGAAATATGAATTATTGATTCGGTTTAGGGGTGTGAAAGCAAAAAGTAACAATGGCGGGTAGTATAGGGGGTTCTAGATGATTACATTCATACAGGCGTGCAATTGACGAGGCTTTAACTGGTGGGAATAGAATTAAGAAGAGTTTAATTGATGAAATTGAGATAAGAAATTAATCCAAAAGATTTTTATTATGAAACCGTCAAGGCTAATGATCGAACGTTACCGAGGGGGTTTTCACATTTCAATCGGGTGACACCACGATTACGAAATGCACTCGATTACACGTGCCTACGGTCAATCATAAACAGTTCTTTTCGATATTAATTAATTCATCAATAGATCAATTGTTTATTCCTCAATTTATTCATTCATTGAGTCCCTACTGACTCTTCTTAGTAAGTTTGACAGCTAAATGTCTCACATTCGTTAAATCTAATGAACGTTTTACATATGGAGTAGTGTTTAAAACATGCAAAAAATTCTCGTGCACTATTTGAACGATTTCAAATGATTACATTGATTACAAATGATTACATTTCGATTATGAGAAATGATTACAAGAAATGTAATCAAGAGATTTCAGCGATTACAATGATTATATTGATTCCACCGTGATTACACTTTGATCACGCCGAAGAGTGATATCACGATTACGAAGGTGAATAGCTCCTCAGGGGTTGCACATTTGAACACCAGGGATGCATTTTTCTTTGTCCGGTGGAATTAGTTCACTATTTATTAGAACTATTGTTCTTCTTTAAAACCATTTCTTAATTTGTGGCATGACTGTGGAAATCATTTCCATCCTTTCCCCTCCTTTTGAGTTTTCAATTAACTTTAATTTAACAATTAACAAATGAATGAAAGAATGAATGAATATTGATAATGAATTCTTTTGATAAATCTTAACAGTTCAAACCGCAAATGTTTATGTACCTGAATAATCTGTCTAAGATGCGAAACAAACATTTAGGGGTATTGTCATAGGTAAATTAATATTTCGGATTAATTTCTTATCTCAATTTCATCAATTAAACTCTTCTTAATTCTATTCCCACCAGTTAAACCCTCGTCAATTGCACGCCTGTATGAATGTAATCATTTAGAACCCCCTATACTACCCGCCATTGTTACTTTTTGCTTTTACACTCCTAAACCGAATCAATAATTCATATTTCTATTTAATATTGAAGCTTAACCATTAAAAAAAATGATACTTGAAGAAAAATAAATGGAAAAAAATTGAATGACTGGGACGATTCCCAACACATTTTTACCGACGATCGAGCGCGGCGCCATCTCTCCGTTGGGGTGATACTAACCCCACGTTGGGGTCACGAAATGCCGAGAACTGAGTCTCTACTTTAGTCTATCCTCTTTGGCACTGTGTGTGGCAACATAGGCGGCTAATTTCAGTTCCGCTGATTTCGTCACGTTACCAACAACGTTGATTCCAAAAGAAGATATTTTGTTTTGCCTCTTGAATTTCGAGACATTGCCCAGGTGTACTGCAGTTTCAGCATGCTTCTTCAGACCATTTTTATAAGCCCTCAAACCAGTATTACAGAGCTTGCAGTATGCCTCCTTCCTCAACTCATTCGCATTAGGATTCCTTGTTAACCATCCTGAAATATAAGATGTTAAACAATGGAGAATACGTAAAAAAATATTCATGAAATATTTAATATGCAAATCATACCTGCAAAATCAGTTTCCTCCATCCAAACTGCATTGAATTTCTTTTCATATTTTCCCCAATTACGGACTCTTATTTTCCCCATCATAGTTCACTATAAACGGTTTTTTTCACACAAACAGTTGACGATATGGTATGAGGTAAAATGATGGAAAATTGAAACAACACGGAAATCGTCAGGGTTACAGCTCGAGATATGACAATATCATTCAATGTAATTTGTCAAGTAAGATACAGAGCGAATATTAACTAATCCAGAAAAATGCGCTTACTTATATACTAAATGTCCGCAACATCTATATGAAAAGTTGGTGATCCATGATTGGTCAAGAAAATATAATAAATATGTCACTAAACAAGAGGTGACCGGAATGAACGGGGTACGGGACTTTTTGGCGCCGACCTTCTTGGCGCCTTATTACCACTTGCAGATATAAGTTGAATGGAAAATTAGAGACAAATGCGAGCGGAAAATTGTTGCATTGTAGGGGAAGGAGTTTCAAGAGTTTGGGTCGTGCCTTTGTCCAAAGGGTACAACTGGCCGCTGTCAAACAATAAATGAACGCAATAAACGATAGAACATATTGACAAGGAGAGCGTCCGAAAGTCAGAACACCGATCGTGACGAAACTTTATTGGTGTGTAGAGGTATATCTCTCGAGCACGCCCAACCATGAAATGTTGTCGATTGCCCCTTTGTTTATTTAGAAAAAAAATTATTTATAATAGTTATTTTTTTTTTTTAACTTTTCCTCTTTTATCTTGCTCAAATTATCTCTGTCAACTATTTGAAGTAAACGAAGTGAATTTTTGGTGACAGTTTGCTTATGACACATATTTCACAGTAAATTATGTCAACACGCGGTAAGTACAAATTACCTATTTTCTTATGAATTGTTGATTATTTTTACTGATTATTTTTGATATTCGAATTCTGGCTAATTAGAGGGCATCCTAGCTTTGCAATTATTTTTTTAACCAAATTACTATCAAACATTGTGACGAAAAGTGCAAAAATCGTGGAAATACATGAGTTCTTGGCCAAATTCAAATGCAAAAAATTATCTGTCGAATGCCCCTCGACCTTCAAAATTAATCTGATACTTTCCTCATATTTTCCTGTGTAGCAACGATCGGGATAAGTTTTGCATAAAAATCCCTCGCACTGCGCGCTCGAGATTTTTGATTTGCAAATCTTATCCCTTTCGGTATTACCCAACAAAACAATCAGGAATTTTCAAGGTCTCGAGGTATTACCTCTAATAATTTAAATGAGAGAAGAAAAAATGTTTAAAAAAAAAATTATTATTATGAATTATTTTTTTCTAAATAAACAAAAGGGCAATCGATAACATTTCATGGTTGGGCGTGTTCGAGAGATATACCTCTACACACCAACAAAGTTTCGTCACGATCGGTGTTCCGACTTTCGGACGCTCCCCTTGTGAGATATCCGCCCCAAGTATTCACAAAGAGTCTACATTGAAGATAATGTTTTCGGGATTGGAAAGAAATACGATTGAGTAAACAAATATTCCAAGGATTAAGAGGTTTTTCATGGAAGGGAATCATAAATTCAATATACGAAAGTGAATGACAAATATTTCTAGTAGAAAATTCTCTGTAATCATTGTTTTTCATCTGCATGAGCGAACTATTCCGGAATGAAGGGAGGATTAAAATGAAGTCCAAAAGCACTGAGGGAAATTCCTAGGGAGCCCAATTGGGCTCCGGCGCTTTTTACAATTTTCAAAGCGCCATCACGTTTACCCGAGTAGCCCAATTCGCGCCAAAGCGCCCAATCTGGCAACGCTGCTTTGGCGCCTTCATGCTCCGCCTGCTGCTTCCCAATGAGCAACGGTATGTACCGGAACTAGCGCGGAATATGTTCTCATCGATACGTTCCGCTGATACGATCGGGATACGTACCAGGAATGTATTAGTGGTTCATATCTTCACTGACTCGAATGGGAAGCCTCTGAGGAAGAACTGGGGGGAACATTCCTGATCGGGTTCCTACGGAACGTCACAAATATTTCTCGATGTGCTCAAAGTCGGGCATCAATCATCGCTCCTGAACACCGGAGGAACGGCTCAGACGTGTTTTCATGTGCTTCAACTTGCAAAATAATGGTTTCCATCTGCTTCCTACTAGTAATGAGCACTGCCTCAGTTTTGTGCTCTGCCAGGTTCAGGTCAACTGTGTCCATTCATTGAGATTGAACCATCTTCTCGAATGTAGTGTCAAAAAAGAAGTTTATCTCTTCATGATACTTTGCAATGATTACGTCATCTGCATATGTCACGAGCTTAACTTCCGTTGGCAGTGGTAGTTTCAGCCCATCTTACATGATGTTGCACAAATACGATCTAGAACTGAGCCCTGGAGAATTTCTCCTGTGATTCTCTATTCCTTCGGACTAATCTCTGTATCGTATCTGAAAATCCTATCAGTGAAGTAGCTTGCTATCATTCTGCGTAAGTATCCTGGTATGTTCATTTCCACAAGGGCTCTCATAATGCAGTCCTACTTGGCGGAGTTGGAGGCATTCTTAATGTCTAGTGTTGCCACCAGGCAGCTTTCTTTGAAACTTCTTCCATTTGGTTCTTGCGATCACCTTCTTCACTGTCCTGACGACGAGGTCAATCGCATCCAGGGTAGAGCGACGTTTTCGAAAGCCATATTGGTTGTTGGCAAGCAGCGGTTCGACTATTGCTTCAATCCTCCTGTGAACGATACGTTCGAGGATTTTGCCTGCTGTATCCAACATGAAGAGTGGACGGCAGGATGCTTCTTCTCTTTAGGAAGAAATACTAGTCTCTGCTGCTTCCACTTTCGAGGGAATGTACCCTCAAGATACGCATTATATACTTCTTAAAACATCGCTGGCGCTGTTTTGATTGCTGCCTTCAATGCAATGTTTGGGATTTCATCGAGGCCAGGAGCGTTGGTGTTACCCACTCTATTGCAAGCTTCTAACAACTGTTCTTCCGTGTTTGGTGGAATTTCTTTGATATTGTACTGTTCTGTGGGATGGTGAAATTCCATCTGCTGGAGGAACAGCACTGTGACAATCTTCTTCAAGTGCTCAGAGCATATTGGCGATAGCGTTAGTTGGTTTTTCAGGCGGGTCATGACCACCTCATACGGCCGGCCTCATGGATTGCCCTCAACTTCATTGAGTAGCTCACTCCAACATTGACTCTTGCTATCTTTGATGGCTTTGTTTAGTTTTTGTCGTACCTTTTCGTACTGTTCCACCAGTTCCTCAGATTTTTGCCTCTTCCGGCCGCGCTGTGATGCTCTCCTCTTGTTCGAGCACTCTTTATGGAGAGCAGCGATGTGATCATTCCATCAAAGATCAGGATTTAGTCCTCCAAAATTTTAGATCCTGAAGTTGATTGATTAGATAGAGCATTGAAATGTTCTTTCGATGTTCTCTTGACAGAGTCCGGTAATGTTGGGGTTAGTGTATTTTATTCTTACATTATTCAGCTTCAGCTTCAAATAAGCTCCAAAAAATTGATTAAAACTTAAAAATTGATTAGGTTTAGTTGGAGTGTAATGAGAGCATAGTTGAAATTTATTTGGGATTTAATCGGCACTCAATCGGGATCAGAACTTAATCAGGTCTTACTCGAGATTTAATTCGTATAGCATTTTGTTTATTAGGAATTTACTCGAAATTCCGATTCGAATGTCAATTAAATACTGAAATTAATTAAGTTTCTGCAGACCGCAAGGCCGAATAACTTTTCATTAATGTTTTCACCACGGTCGAATAATACTTCTACTCATATTAAATACTGAAAATTACCGAGAATTCGAAATTAATCTGACTCAACGATGAGTGATAAGTTCAAGTGAATATGGTTTTAAATTTTTGATAAATTCAAGATTCAATTGACTTAAATTTTTCAATTCGATATTAGTTTTTACAATTTGAGTCCTCATTAAAATTTGCATGGTGTAAAATTTGGCCTTCGCCTTTCCCTCTTAGATTCAAAAACTGACAGCAGAGACTATCTTGAACCCATGTGGCATCAATTTTTAAACATTTTAGATGTAAAAAATTTTTATGTGCCAGACGACTTAAATTCATGGAAAATTAATAAGTAAAATTGTCTTCTACAGATCGCCATAGTAGACACAAATTCCCAAAACATAAAGCAAAACCCTACTGGAATACGAGACGGAAAACTATCCCCCGAGACCCCTCGAGTGAATCAGAAAGTGCGCCTTTGTTATCATCAGCATCACATGCAAGTGCTGAGCTTGTTATGTTCGATGATTCTGAAACAAGTGAACTAGACTCTGATTTTAGCAAAAGTTGTACCAGGTAATTTTCGACATCGTAACGAGGCCAAAAATATATGTGCAGATTGTTTTTGTAACTATCTTGAAAATTAAGTGGTTTGAGGGATTTCAGTGGAAGCTTTTTTAAGTAAACCTCGAAGTTTTTCATTAAAAGGTCGCTCGAGAAATTTTCTTTACCCTCTTCACTTCAGAGATATTTGCAAAATGACACCTAAGTTTTGGGCAAATATGAACCTATTTTTACCTATTTTTAGATTACTAAGTCGCTTTCCGACGCTCAATAACAATGTAAGAATTGAATTCCAGACGAAAATTTTTAATTTATTAAGTGAAACCATTAAAAATTTCTGGTGGAGTCTTTACTCATATTTGCCAAGTTTTGGACTCGTCCCGTTTTACCAGTTCATCACAAAGTTGATAATGTCTCATATAATGATGTTTTTCAGATATGGAAGTGCAACAACAGCAAGTTTCGATTCAGCTGCAACCACTGTGCATCCGGAAAAATTTACTCCACTTAGAATTCGTAATCATCAAAATGGAGGGAATAACATGGCAGATCTTCTATGCAATCACAAGTGTTTTGATATCCCTGACCTAAAATTGGTAAAATTGAATTGTGATTTTGCAAATATGCAAACTCTTTCGTAATTGATTTTGTCTTTCGTAATGACCATGTGATGAGATACTAGATGTTAGGAGGTCAGAAAGGCTATCGAATGATAAAATAGAAAAATATATCTCTCTCGCATTGATTTAGAATTGTCGTTTCTTATTCAGTTTTGATTTTATCTGGTCATCCATGCATACTTTTGATTAAAATATAAATGATATACAATAATTGTGTAAGGCAATCATGCGAACGATGTTCATAACGTCTTTTGATTTCTAGATTTCGTTGCCTATCAAAGGTGAGCCGATCTCAACACCACTCATAGACGTACTGCCTAAACAAAGCTCTTTAGTAACGATGTAAGTTGGATGTTGTTTTAGATTTCTTATCCAATTATCAACTATCGATTCGACCGCTTTGAATATTGAGATCAATTGGAAATGTTGCGAGATAATAAATTTTCTCCCTTCTTATAAAAATAGGACGATCGAATTATGATTTCATAATCATTGACTTTCAATTCGAGTATATTCAGCAGTGAAGTATTAAAATTATGCAAGATGTCATCTATCATAGTCACAGAAGTCAAAAAACAAATTCCAGCTGTAAAAAAGGTCTCGTCATATTTCACCCGGAAATCACTCGTTTTCAAGTTGAATGTATAATTGATAGCAATTTCATGTTCCACTTGAGGATTGAATGGGGAATGAACGGGAATCGAGGGTCAATACATCTCCCACTATTTTTCAAAAAATTGGATTTGCTTTACTATTTTTTGTAGTGTACATGTACGTCATTTGGAATTGAACTAAGTAGCCTCAAAATAATTGAATCAATGATGCAGAGACGTTAGAGAATAAACATATTAAGAAGATAGGATGAGCTATCTTGAAAGCTGACCCCAGTCTTCCACATTTTATAATGGAATTTATCAGTAGAGATCAAGCATCATTAATTCACTGCAATTACCTCAAATAAACCTTTGTTCCATTTTCACAGATTTTCAATATGGAATACGATACTGGGATCGTCCTTATTAACTATGCCCTGGGGTATGCAGATGGCGGGTCTTCTCCCCGGAGTCGCCTTGATCTTGATCATGAGTGGCCTCTGTTTGTACACTGCACATCGCCTCCTACAAGTTCATAAATATCACGGTAAAGTTATTTATATATGTTGCGGAAAGTTGAAAAATCAATGTAGCGTCTAATTAATCGGGTAGAAATGGCATACCGAGGGGATTGAATCGTCTTGTTTAGTTGAAAATATTTAATTATTCGAGTATCTCTTCCTAATATCTTGTCCATTATGATTCATCAATTACTGATTACATTTATTGAAGGCAGTTTGGAGGAGAATCGGTAGCTACCGCTCATTTCACCAATCAGTACCCAGTGATCTGAACCCTCATTTTTCATAGGACTGTTATTTTCAGGTGGGCAAGAAAGAACAGAAGTGCCTGAGTTGTGCCGTGCTTTTTTGGGTCCCCTCGCTGAATTCTCCGCTAAATTATTCAGCATAACTGTATTGCTCGGTGCTAATATCGCCTACTGGATATTGATGTCAAATTGTCTATATAATTCTGTCAATTTTATTTATGGTAATTTCTTATATGCATAGACATGATTCATTGTAATATTATAAATGCATTCTTGAATTCTTTGACAGACAAACTAGCTGGATATGACATATACTTCCATGCTCAAAATGGTTCTCAGCCTCCCGAAGGTAATAGGCATTTAATTATACATAACTACATTTTTCAGTTTAAACAAATCATGATCATTGATATTTAAACATTTCAGTTCTATGTCCAAAAGAAATCGGCTCAAATTTCAGTGAAGTCATCCTAGAGAAGACGTTCGACAATTTGGGATCAATGTGGGACCTACATAAAACAGTTCCATTCTTTCAAGGATTGATCATGTTTCCATTATTGAATTTCAATAGTACAACTTTTTTTACAAAATTCAATTCACTTGGTGAGTATAGTTTATATTATTAGGAGAGACTATCAATGTGACTAGCTAAGCAAGTCTTCATCTCCTCCTCGTCTCGTGGATGTGTTTCTTACTAAGACAATAGCTCATCAATCATTAAACTTCGAGTATCATATCGATTGAACCAATTGAATGCTTGAGATAGTTCCAATTGGTCTTTCTACAATATTTTCAGCAAATTCTTAACTGAATATATATTTGGAAACGTTGTCTAATTATGGGAATTCCCCTCAAAGATGAACTCTCTCATTTTCCATCACAGGATTTATGATTTAAAAAATATGAAAATTATAATATGAGAGCTGTAATGTAGATAGCATAATAATTGAGGACACCGTACTTTCAGGTACTGCGGCAATCGGTTACCTCATGTTTCTCGTTATCACTAAAGCCTCCAGCTGGGGTATAAACATGGATAAATACTCATGGGATATGAGCTGGCAATTGAAACCTACTTTTCCTGCACTATGTGGAATGCTTGCACTGTCCTTTTTCATTCACAATATTATCATTACAATAATGCAGCACAATCGAAATCAAAATAATAATGTAAGGATACTGTTCCAATTTCTTTTGTATCGCGATTTAAAAAAATACTGAAATTTGAGAAATGAAAGGAATAAAGTAATTCTAGAACATGAACGATTGTTTAGCAATTTAGCACAATTTGTTTTGAAAAAGTTGCCTTACATTGCTTAAATTAGAATACTAAGTAATTGGTCATTTTTTTGCAGGGTCGAGATCTTACAATCGCATACGTTCTCGTGACACTAACATACGTGGTGGTTGGGTTAACTTTTTATATCAGTTTCCCACTGGCGAAAGCATGTATTGAAGATGTGAGTACACACAATATTCCAAAGACAATTTCCTTGGACTGTATAATCAATCCTGTAGAGAAGTGGTAAGAGGAGATGAGTCAAAAATTCACGTGCAGATTATTCTGTGAATATCTTTAATGGGATAAAATCTACGACAATTCAGCAACGAACTTAGTTGTAATTTGTGAAGTTATTTTGAGAAATTCTGAAACTTTTCGAGAAGCCCGAGATTTCTCTAAATGTGATCCTTCAGAAAATTTTGTAATTTTCCAAAAATTTGCAACATTAGATTATCAAGAACTTAGTAAAACATTCTTGAATCTTTCCTCAATCAATTTTAAAACCTTCTTATCCCTCCGGAGACTTTCTGTTCCCCTTGAAGCTCACCTCATCTACTGCATGGAATAAAGTACGGAGGTCTCTTTACAGACCTTGAACTTGACTCTCTCCACGCAGGAACAGTGCATTTCATACCCGAGTCTTGGAAAACACATCATCGGAGACAAGGATAGCAAGCACGTGGAGGAGGGTGATATGCATTCCATGACGAGGCGTGAACATTATTTTTCGTGTCGTGGGGCAGGGGAAACGCTAATTTTGTGGCGCGCAGCGCTACGAAATAGTAGATTATGTTATAAGGGCCGATAAGTATTTTTGCGACAAATATGCCTTCGGCGCGGATTATGATCTCATTTGTCGTAAAAATACTTATCGGGCCGTGTAACATACGCTATTTTATGTTACGAGGCCCGCCCAACCGAGTTCTAAGAAGCCCGAGGGCGATAGGTAGCAGCCCTAGGGCCGCTAACTGCTACCTATCGCCCTAGGGCTGCAAAGAACGAGGTTAGGGCGGGCCCAAGTGACATAATAGTACATTTCATGCCCAACGCTTGGAAAACAGATCATCCTCCCTCACGTGCAAGATTACCTTCCGAGCCGGAGGCGAGGATGGCAAGCACGGGGGAGGGGGGTGATATGTGTTCCATCCCGACTAGAAATTCGGATACGGGTCTGATCCGGGCCGGACGTGTTTAGCCGGACTTCGTCTGTCCGTTCTGGATCCGGTCAACTAGTCAAGAATGTAACGCGTTTTGTCATCCGGGCCTGATCAGGCAGCCTCTCACTCCTTACCGTTGCCTTTTTTCCGTTAAATATTCGTTGGAAAATTAATAAATAATCAATGCAGAACGATAAATATATGTTAATATAACATATTTACGTTCTCCATTGATCCGAATATGACAAAAAAAAAAATTGTTCCAACGGGGTCTCGAACGCCTCCCGGTTATCCATCCAGTTACTGACCACACTCGATATTGCTTAACACTGATGATCACTCGATTCCCAAGTGTCCTGGTCTGCTATGCTGGAATTATTGAAAAGACATCTTTCCATGTCTCATTAAAATGACAGTGCTGATTTTTTTTTTAGTCTATTGTACAATCCCCTCAAGATAATTATTCATAATAGATACACATTTTCATACATTATTTTCATGTTATAGATTTATGAAATATCAATTATTGATTTTTCAATCTTTCTCTGAATCGATGATTGTTGAGCATTGAAGAATAAAATAGGATTATGATATCAATGAGGAATATATGATTTCTACCTAAATTGATTTTTAATGATTTCTCAATAGACAAAATAGCATTTTGGACATCCGGCCAACCGTGTCAGTTCCTTCTAAGGGCCTAATCCGGCGGCTTTTGTCGGACTTATAAGTTTTCTTCCTATGGTATGTGACTCGAGGAGAGAGCGAATATTATTTCTGATGTCTATGTTCATATTTTTGACCCTCTGTTCGACTCATACTGTTCTACCCCCATTTATAAGATTTTTTTGCATCCGGCAAATGTATATACGGCCCTGATACTTACCCCATCAAGCTGGCCGGATTGAACTTAACATCAATTCAAATCTGGCAGGCGGGGAATAGCTTTATCCGGTCCTGATACATTTAACCCATGGCCAGCCGGATCAAGATGATCGTACGAACCACAGATCCGAACCTGATGTGACATCAAGTTGGCCCCATCAAATTTCTAGTCGGGATGACGAGGCGTGAACATTATTTTTCGTGTCGTGGGGCCGGGGAAATGCCATTTTTGTAGCGCGCAGCGTCACGAAAACGGGGTTTTTCCGGTCCGGCGATACGAAAACGGTGTTTTGCAGGTCCGGCGACACGAAAAATGAATACTTCACCCTTCCAACCCGGGGTTGGCAACTTAGTTCAAAGTGAACTTCGGCAAGCATCACGAAAAAAAGTACGTGTTACGGGTACGTACAAAAAAGTTTCACTTTACGCACTAGTAACGCAATGTACTATTTCCATATTGCTCAGCTTCCATTATATATTGCAGAGTTAATAATTTATATCCTAATACCGTAATACTGTGAACAGGGACCTTCAACTATTACTAATGATGATTTCGTTCAAATACATTCAAATACGCAGAGGAATTACAGATTTATTATATGTATAGATAGATAGATAATAAGTGAGTCATATATTGAATCTTCCGTGACTTTTTGGTCATAAATCTATTCATTCCTGAATAACAATGTTTTCATCAATTACACAAATGTTGTTCACTATCATCTTGGAGAGGGCCCCGGAGTTATAATGGGTCAAACCTTTGATGTTAACATAAATAACCAAATATTTATGACCCAAAGGTCGAAGAAAATTCAATTTATGAAAAATTGCCACGATCGGGGAAATTTGATATGATAGGGATATAATTCCAACGGTCTCTAAAGTATGATACTTATTTCCTCCTACCACTTCGTGACAGAATTGTCCCATGATTATTAATACTGAATTTTGTATTTTTCAGAATTTTCTCAACAACTTCGAAAAAAGAGATGTTCTTGGTGTAGGCGCGCGAATTGTTCTCTTTTTTCAATTACTGACTGTTTATCCTCTCATCACATATATGTTACGAATCCGTGTGCTAACTTCAATATTTTATAGTCATAATCCTCCCAGAATTTTTGTAGTATTCGTGAATCTTATTGTCATGGGCATATGCATGACATTCGCACGATTCCTCCCGTACGTAGGAACTGTAATCAGATACACAGGTGCTATCAGCGGACTTGTTTATGTGTTTACACTGCCAAGTCTCTTGCATCTGGTGATACTTTATCGGAAAGGAAAAGCACGCGTTCAATCTGTTATTTTCCATCTCGTCATACCCATCATCGGCGTAGCCAATTTGATTGCTCAATTATTTGTTTCCATTCATTAATTTCAATGCTTAACAAAAAAAATGTACTTGTGATATAATTTCATGTTGTTTCTATTCATTGATTCCGATTTTTTGTTGCCTAAATAATGATTTCTCCCTAAATTGAATCTTTTCGCTAGACGTGTGTGGAGCCCTCAATGAAATTACTCATCAAAACAATAAGTGAAAGTTTGATTGCTGGTAAATCATTAGAAAAGGTGTTCATAACGACGTTAATCATGAATATACATTTTCGAAAAGAATTCCCATAAAATCATGCATAAAACGAACTTGATTGAACGAACGAAAACACTAACTGCTCTGACAGACCACGCCATGCAGTAATCTGGGGACATTTTAGTATTTTAACAACAATAAATAAGTAAAGATTCATTATATTTATTGGAAATGATGAGATAAGAAAGTCTAGTATCTGGTAACGTTTTTCTAGTAAAAATATTATGATTTAAAAATGGGTTCCATGTCTTGACAACACAAACAAAAAATAACAAAAATAAAAATAACACAGGCAAAAATAACACAAACAAGAATAACACGGGCAAAAATAACACAAACATAATATCACAAAAGAGCCCCGGAAAGAAAACTCCACAGAAAAGAGGGCCCATAAATTTAGAGGCTTCGTAACGCTTTTTGGATGTGTGCTATAGTCTCTGATGTATATAATTCTTATTATTGTTCCGTCCTATTTTTGTTTCAGTTATTTTTGTTTGTGTTATTTTCGCTTGCGTTATTTTTACTTGTGCTATTGTCGCTTGTGATATTTTTTGTGTTATTTTTGTTGGTGTTATTTTAGCATGTATTATCGTGACGTGTTACCTACTTATCGATGTAAAAAGGATCTGAAAATTGTGAAATGATATTTTTTTTTTGTAAAATTAATAACAATGAATAAAGGAAATGTTTGCGGTAAAGTACAAGTACTTCGAATAAAAAATCCTAGTAATAATATTTTCATTAGTAGAAGTATCTAGAAGAGCAAAAGTAATTGGAATCGAGAGGTTAGTCACTCTGGAAATCAGTGAACCACTTGGTCTGGAAATCAAAAGGGAAATCACTCGAAATCGCTAGAAATCCAAGAAATCGATGGAAGTCATGTGGTTTCTGTTGTTTGTTAAGATTTCTGAAAATCATTGGAAATCATTGAAAATCAGCCAGAAATCAGGGGATTTCTGTAGTCATAAGAAATCATCCGTTTCAAAATGCGAGAGAATCTTTTCTTGGAAGATTAAAATTGAGAACTCCATTGACAAAAATAATAATAGGTAGATAGGAAGGAGCGAATCAACGGGCTAAAAGATCTGAACAAGAGACTCGAAGGTCGAAATGAGAGGTCAAACTATCTCGAGAGGAAGCTTGGAGGTCAATTAAAGAGTCGAAGAGTTTAGGGGGAAAGCTTGTCAGTCAATTTTGGAATCGAACGGTCTAGGCTGGAGGCTTGAAGATCGATTCAACGGTCAAAGGATATAGGATGGAGGCTGAGAGGTCGATTCAAAGGTCAAACGGTCGAGAGGGGAGGCTTGGAGGTTAATTCAAGGTCAAACGGTCTAGGGTGGAGGCTTAAAGTTCGATTCAAATGTTCAATGGTCTAGAGGGGAGGTTTGGAGGTCGATTCAAAGATCATATGGTCTAGTGTGGAGCCAGACAGGTCGATTCAGAGATCAAACATTTTATAGAAGAGCCTTAAACATTGATACG
Source organism: Coelinius sp. EB29 (assembly GCA_035578325.1). NCBI lineage: Eukaryota > Metazoa > Arthropoda > Insecta > Hymenoptera > Braconidae > Coelinius > Coelinius sp. EB29. The sequence goes on along the minus strand of JAOZGT010000028.1, from coordinate 238,396 downwards.
TTTAGCCTCTTAAATCAATCCTTGATTTTTTAATCTTCTTTCTAGACCTTTTGGCCAACTAATTCGATTTTTAAACCTTCTCTCTGAACCGTCTGACCCTTGAATCAACTTTCTAGTCCCCGTCTAGACCGTTTGACCTCTAATTGACCTCTCAGTCTCCACCCTAGAGCTTTTCACCTTTAAATGAACCTTCAAGCCTCCACCCTAAATCATTTGACTCTTAAATCAACCTCCAAGCCTCCTCTTCAGACCGTTTGACCTCTGAATTGACCTGTCAGCCTCCACCCTAGACCATATGATCTTTGAATCGACCTTTCAGCCTCCACTCTAGACCGTTTGACCTTTGAATCGACCTTCAAGCCTCCACCCTAGACAATTCGACTCTTGAATCAACCTCCAAGCCTCGTCGCCAGACCGTTTGACTTTTGAATTGACCTCTCAACCTCCACCCTAGATTATTGACTCTCATTTATAGGTATTCCAATTGATTCATTCAACAAATTGTCTAATTAATAATCGTGAGCATTTATTATAAATTAATTCATTTTTTTAATCCCAGAAATAATAATTTCTTTCAATTCAGAAAACATCAGAATTTATTAGAAATCACGGAAATCATCCGAAACCATGAGGAAATCGCGATCACGAAATTGATTAAGAAATCACTGAAATCATATCAGAAATCAAGAGAAATCAGTAATCTTGGAAATCACTGAGCCACCCGAATGAGAAGTGACTAACCCCTCGATTGGAATACATTTGTCTGCACTGTTTTGCAATCTCTTCACTGCGTCGCTGATAGTTTTACGAGATCATTCCAATTGCATGATTTATCTGTGATCACTTCATCTATTCTCTTTTACAAAAAAACAATGGAAATTTTGGTAAATAGGAACATAACCAACCTCAAGTTGAATTCGTTAATTTAATTCGCCTAAAGAAGGTCGGCGGCGAGATATGAATAGAAAAGGATTTCAATTTGATCGGAAAGTCACCAGACCCCCAATAGCTTAGTTGGGAGAGCACCATTAACTGCTCCCTTGCATTTCATTGTGTGGAATGCAGAGGGAGCCTGGGAAATGTAAATCATCAAATAATTCAGACAAATCTCTACTATATTGTGCAAACTGTCAGCAAACTGGTCACCCGGCCAGTTATAAAGGCTGCATTTACTATAAAATTGCCACTGATATAATGAATCGTAACTCTCAAGTTGAAATTCAAAAAGAAAAAGATTATTTGAGAAAAATAAATTCTAAAACTAGTGGTGCGGCAGTTATACGCATATTGTTGATCACTCGTAAGCTCGCTCCCATGGAGGATGCGTTAGCAGGGGGCCTATCCTCGATGGCGGATCTCGTCGAGAATAGGCTCCCCCAGTGGTGGATTTGGGTGGCTGTGATCCGGTGACCAGGTCGCAACAACAACTTCCCGTTTTTTCCATATTTCCTCTTCGTAGGAAATTTAGTTGATGAATAGGGAATGAAAAAAAAGAAGTCTATAATCACTACGGAATCAAATGGAAATCTGAGTTATCGACCTATGAAGTGCATTTAAAATTAATTGGTCATCCTCCAAACAGTGGAAATTCAATAGACGATATTCTGCTATTTTGGTTTTAACAACATTACTGACACCATGTACAACAAAAGATGCCCATTGTGATTAATTTGTTCACTTGGATCTCTGTCGCAACATGGTAATGTTGCAAAAAATTGGAAGGGGAATCTACACTGGTCAATTAACATCTATTCTCAATTAATTTATTAAAAATATCGTGAATACCCGGTTACATACCAAAATTTCCTCGACCAAAATTCCCGCGTCAAAATTCACGTCAATATTACTTCCGTCAATTTATTTATGATTATAATTCCAAACGATATTAGTCCTTCGGTTAGAAATTTTTGGTTATCATATTTGTTTTGTTTCGAATAATTTCTGGAGCACATGCTGATGTGCTCCGATGTGTACGTAATTTACCTTACCACAAACCCCGGGACCATAACGGCGGGCGCAGCTTATCATCAAAATGTGTGTTGTTCTCCCCCCCCCCCCGGCGGCCCCACCAAACGTATACATATACGAGTGGCATTTCGATGACAGTCACCAAACTACTCGATCCACATGAAAGTATTTTGATGACTGTCATCAAAGTAACCAGGAGTCACAGAAATGACCGTTTCACATTACAAAACGTCACCTAACTACTCAGATCACATCCATATATTTGTATATTTGAGGTGTACAATCGTCACATAAAGTTCGTAAACAGAATGCATTGGAACTGACTACATTTCCTTTACGAACTTTATGCGACGATTGTATATATGAGCGTAGTCTTCTCAATGTTTTAATTTTCGCGGAAATTTGAATGGAGGGGACAGGAGAAGATGGGAGGAATATCGTAGTTTTTTTTCTACGGTTTTTCATTCTTGGGCATTCTGTGACCGGGGTTTTTTGTTGCTGGTTATTTCGTGACGGAGGAATTTTGTCGCAGGGATATTTTCTCGCGGGGAATTTTGACGCGGGAATTTTGGTCGAGGGAATTTTGATATGTCACCGAATACCCTGCAATTAATTTCTTGTTGTACTCCTTGCGCTTTCCTTCATGAAGCAAAATTCAGTCCAATACTAATGAAGAGTTTACTGGGGATATGAATATAATACGAATGAAATTTTTTCGATCGTACTCGACCAATTGTGAAGCAGTGTAATATGAGCATTGCGAGCTCCTTCTTCCTACTCATGTTATGTCTCCATCATATGATGAAGTGTATCCTTTTTTAGCAGTGTTGGATGTGTACATTAGCCCTTTTGTACGGTGTCTACCATGTTTTCATCAACACTACCATCTCCACACCTTGTTTCTCGATATTTTTTTGGAGAAACTGGAGAACCGCAGGACCAACTTCATCCTGAATCTAACCAGGCCGAAGTTCCATTAAGACGCTTCGATTGCGTTATTGATGACCTCGATCGCGTCATCCGCCTGTGAGAAATCATTAACCGAAATTTGTTTTGATTTTTTATTTAGAGAAACTGGAGAACTACTGGACCGATACTGTTCAAAATGTAATCAGGGCTGAGTTATATGCAGACCTTCACGTCATGGATCACCTCGGTCGCCTCATGCATATTTTTCGCGTTATGCGAATTTTCTCTCTCAAAATTCTAATCCTCTTTGAATTTGAATTGATGCCTAAAAGAGGTAGGCGGCAGTTAGAGTTGAATTGAGAGAGGAAAAATTTCTGTGGTTCCCGGTAGCTTAGTTGGTAGAGTGCCCGGCGCGTAACCGGGAGATCCGGGTTCAACTCCCGGCTGGGGCTGCTGGGATTTTTTCTCTCAAAATTCTAATTCTTTTTAATTTTTTGATTCTTTATCTTTTTGAGATTATCTGGAGAACCACTGGAACTATTTCATCCAGAATCTAATCAGGGCTAAGTTACATGAAGACGCTTCAATTGTGTCATGGATGACCTCGATCACATCATGCGTTTACGGGAAAAGGTTGACAAAAAGTTTTCGCTACATGCGTCATACGCCACACACACACACACACACACACACACACACACACACACACACACACACACACACACACACACACACACACACACACACACACACACACACACACACACACACGCACACACGCACACACACACACGCACACACGCACACACACACACACACACACGCACACACACACACACGCACACACACACACACACACACACACACACACACACACACACACACACACACACACACACACACACACACACACACACACACACACACACACACACACACACACACACACACACACACACACACACACACACACATATATATATATATATATATATATATATATATATACATACATACATACACACACACATACACACACATACACACACACACACACAGCATGCCGAAAATGGTCATAAAATTTTCCAACGCGAGCACTCACAAAAGAAAATCACACTCACCGCGATACGCGTCTCCCGCTGCTTCCATCTTGCAGCCTGACTTCCCCACGTACGTCAGCGATCTATTCTTCCTCAAGTGGTGGCACACGTAATTAATAATTAATATCACACAAAGCAAAATATCTAATTGCGTTCAAGACGACTTAAAATTTAACTCAATGAATTTAAGAATAATTGGAGTATTAGGTTACGCAGAGTGCGTCTTACGTGCTGTCCCAGCGAAGAGTGAAAAATCTATTCTCTTGGGCCGCCGGAGCGCACCCGAATTTTTTCCCCCCACCCGGTTAAAGCCTCTATCGGCCTGGGTGTACCACACCGTCTATGCTTGTGTGATAGAAAATAACAGTTTAATTTTAAAATCGTGATAACTCACTTAATTTTTGTTCTTCTGGCATCGGGTTTCTTCCTGCCGTTCTGTCTGCGCCATGCGCTTCAGATGGCCCAGGTCCCAGCATCCAACTCGGGACCCTCTATGCTCTTGCCTCCACTTTTTATGCGGCAGTGCCACGGTTCTCTGGTGAGGTGGTGGTGAGGGAGCAAACGTCGAAGCCTGCCATGCCTGCTCACGTTCGGTTGTCTCTCATGGGCTTCTTGAGCCGGTCTGCCATTTGTGTGTGTGATTTTGGTGGGTGCGCGTCGTTCCGTAGTACCACTGGCCTTTCTCTCTCTTCCTTCGATCAGCGCTGCTGCTCTCGTTCTCTCTCTTTTCTCGTTCTCTTTGGTGGCGCGCGTAGCGCGGTGAGAATGATTGATAGGAAAGAAAAGAGAAATTGGAAGAAATAAATACAAGAATTAAAGTATCTAATCGTGGCCCTGGGTGATTCGACTCCTCGCTGGGGTATTTCACTAATTTCCCCCCTTGACACCGCGGTCAGTACTAGCGAAGAATAGTGCATGATTTTATCATGTCACAATATACATATTTAACGATAAAAATAATATAATAAGAGATCACGCAGAGCAGTAAAACAAATATCAGTTGTAATGATTATTTTGCCTTAATCTAACTGAACCCCAATACCCATAATTCGTCATCAACGAAAACGCAAACTCGGCAGATCATTACCTTCGTTCTCATAATCCATCCCATCTGAAACGACAAAACCTTAACTAACGGAACTGAGTTCCAGGAGTAATCAGCAGCTCAATATACTTACTTCGAGTGTTTAGGGCGCCAGCTGATTTTTAACCACGCGGAATCAACGAACCGCAACCGTAACCATAACTCAATAACCTTATACTAATTACCCTGAAACTCAAACCCAGAAACCAACGCAGAAGAGTGGACCATGAGGGTACGGAATTGCTCGGTTGCTCAGTGTGCGGGTCGTGGAGAGGGGTGGATTCGTCGGGATAGGAAATCGATTACCAAATGTCCACACATCCATCAACATGCGAAGAGACCAAACCTGAACCTCAAAACTAAGCTGAAAAGAGGACGGGCATAGAACTCAATGGGGCACATGGGGATAGCTTTATATATTTCTTTATTAACCATTTCTAAATACAACGAGTTATTCTTTTTCCAACAGGAGTATTACATAATCGACTCGAGATAAATTCCAAACCGACCCAAATTAAAAATCCGTAATCCTTATCTATCCTGAGGATTCCAATGCGGGTGAATAAAATGTTAGCCTGCAATGGGGAAGAAAAAGGTAGCAGCCGTAGCTTGAGCGTGGGCACGCCAAATTGAGAGAGATAGAGTGAGAGAGCGTAGCGTGAAAGCGAGAGAGAGAGGCGCATCGACGCGGCTGATAATATATTCCAAGCTGGATGATTTTCTGACTAATCTCGCGTCATTTTCCTTCGCCACTGGAGTAGAGAGCATAGCGATGATCTAAACATGACTTTGGAGGCATTAGGGAGCTTGGTGGATTAGAATTAAGCCATGGATCATGAATTGCGCGAACGAAATGATTACCATTTATGATGATTATTTAGGAGAGAGCGTCTCGCGTCGAGTTAGAGCACGTGGAGATGCGAAACGGCGTAGCTTCCCGATTCTGTATAGAGAGCATATGGTGTAGCTGCTGCAGATAGCTAATTTAGGCCAAGACCTGTCGAATAGGCACGACGAGTGGCCGGAAGCACTAAATTTTAACTGAAAGTTAGGAGTCCAACCATAATAATTTTCTAATAGCTTAGAATTTACTTTCCCCGTGCCCAACAGGATTCCATAACATCCCAGATAGCTAGACAAGCGTCTAAGAGAGCGAGTATTTGTAACAGCCAGGGTGCTGCAAGCCTAACTTCCCTGCTTCTGGAGGGAAGTAGGCTGGACGGAGAGCAAAGGCAGCAAGAACAGTTAGCGCGCTGCTCAACTCGGAAGCACGAGAAGCGGTTGCAGAAAGCTCGTGAAGATTCCTTCACACTTGGTAGCAAAAAGAGAGCGGTAGACGGCTTGAAATTTGCCGTGAAAAATCAGAGAGCATTGGATATGAAAAGAGAGCAGGAAGAGTTCTCCATATGGGTGATTCTATGAAAATAGCTTTTCTGACATTATTACTCTTCTCACCATAATTAGAAGGTTGACCAGAGTTAGCAGGGGGTAGGGGGGGTAATTGGAAAAATCAAATTGGTATCGATTCTTTGAGCAATGGTCAACAATGGTACGACATTTTTAATTTTTTGGTATGCGTAATTTTATTAAAAATAATTTTTTAAAAAAACTCCCCCTAGTTAGCAGGGGATGTGCAACAAAAAAAATTGAAAAAATTCTATTCCATGCACAATTCAATGGTAATCAATGGTAAAATATAATTAACTGTCGAAAATAATTTTTTTACTATTAAAATTAATATTATCCAACGGGCACTGGACAGAATAGGCGCAATACGCTATATCCACCATTTCCCCCCTCCTCACCAATCGCCGAACGACTATTGTCGCCATATTGTGGAAGCAAAGTGGAATGTGAAATGCGTTGTTGTCCTCACACAGTCCTCATTTCGGAGCAGATAAAGTTTAGCAATTTTATTTTCGTGTTAATTGACACGTCAAACATTTCAAATATCGATTATGTAAGTACTTATGATGTTATTATTAGGGTGCAATAGATATATGATCTTGGTGGAATGTTTTATATTTTGGAGTAAATCTGGGATTGATCTATCGGGGTAAACTGAAAAGGGCATTGATGGATATCTCTGAATGGAAGGGGAATGTGAAACTCTTATGAATATCTCATTTTTATTTGATTTCACTTCAGTCTTTATCGAGAATTTTCACACATATTCCCTAATTCCTCTCAGATTTCGAGATATCACGTATGAAAATAGTCGATAAAAAATCCGAGTGAATTCAATTGGATTTCTATCTAAAATTATAATAGTTTCAAGTTGATTTATATTAGAGTTTTTTATACAATAGAAAACTATTGAATGGAAAATATTTTTATTTTTTGAAAAACCAATAAATTCTGATTCTAGACAATTTACTCCATTGAGATTTTTCTACAGAAACTTTTCAACATAAATTTTCCAGATTTTTCGGATTGTATTTTTTTTCACCTTCTCTTAAAAACTCCAAGCAAAAAAAAAATACAAAATATATTCCAAGAAAATCCATAGGAAAATTTCACTGGGATAAATTGTAGAGGACGATCAGAATGTATTCATTTTTTTCTATTTTATCGAATATTTCTATTGGAAATTTCTCTGATAGAAGTCAGCGAAGAACTTATAGAATTTTCACTAGAATTAGCTAGGATATTCCACTAAATTTTCAGACTGATTTTCTCAAAAATGTTTTCTAGATAAGTTGAGTTATGTTGGTTCGCTCCCACAGCACTGGAATAATTGATGATAATTCAATTCATGCAATATTATTATCAGAAAGATGAAAGAAGCAAATTGGGAAGCTGTTTGTTCAGCGAAAACGATAGCACTCTTTATTGTGTGTTGCATAATGGCCAGTCTATTCCAGATGCCATTCAAGACTCCTCGGAATTATCACCACAATTCAATCTGCAGATTGAAAATGCACGACTTCAATTCTTCAAGCGGTCATACACTTTGTAGAGAAGATTTTTTCAATCGAATGGGTAAGTAATGCTTGGACTGAGGCTATATGATACATTTCTACAAGAAAATATTTATCTAATGAAAATTTCAGAACTTGCTCGAGCATATCTGAATCTCAATGTTGCAAGGATGGAAGTATTGTTATGTAAGTGTTCTATTGAATATTGATTATTGAGAAGTTCCATTATGCGATATTTCTGTCTTCTTTATTATCTTGAGTCACCAATATAAAATGTATGAGATAAATGTTGATTCAAACCGGTCTGCATAGTCGAATCGTTCATCAATTTGAGTGAAGGATAATTGAGACAAATTCCTTAAATGCACAAGGTACACAACACATGCAAAGCCATAGATTTCGTTTAGGAAATTTTATAAATTGAATGCAAATTCTTGCGTACACGTCAAATATTCGATCAATTCTTCGAGCACTATTTTCTAAAAGAAAATTTGGTTGCATTGCTCCAATCAATTTTTCGTATTTCAGAGGATTGAAAATTTTTCGAATTTATGGCTATTTTGAGCCCATTATGGCCCATTTGCGAACTCAACAACTTCTTTATCGATAATCGATAAAGTATAACTACTATTTTTTTTAGTCGGCAATATCGTTTCCCTCGTTACCTTTCTGCCAATATTTTCTTTTCTCTTGAAAAATGTTGGATTAAATATTTTTCTTAACCACAAAGAAACAATTTTCATAATTGCACGTGCAGAACTGATAACTGCGAGAGTGTTTCATGTAAGAGTCCCCCCCCCCCCCAAATTCTCGATTATTCTCATTGTATTTACATTAAACTCTTATTAAATATTAAAAAATCATATGGGAATCAATGGAATTTTGATGGTTCACCGTGGATCAATGGTGATAGACTAACCTGCACATGATTTTGAGAATAATATACTTCTGTTTTTATTGCAGTTACTGAAATTTCAATATACACAGATTCCTTGCGGAATGATCGAGAAAGTTTGAAGACAAATGTATTTTATGGACTAAAGGGAACCGATAATGTGGTAAGTTTTGAAGCTATGATGTCTTATGGTTATGGAGAATTGAATAATAATTTCGATAATTTTCTTCCATCAACTCCAATAGAAGATGGGGCGCAAAGCACTAGTTTCAAAAGAAGATGCAGTCGCAGTTGTTGCAGCATTCATCGACAATTTTAAAACTCATGATTTGCCAGAGCATTCATCATCAGTGTGGGACGAAATGATCGCTTGGTTGGTGAACAAAAATGAGAATAACAACTGGCTAAAGCATAATTTGTATATTAATGTTCGCGAAGACCGTAGAAAAATTCTTACCGAAGCTCGTGCACTACACGGAATTGAAGTTTCACCGAAAAGTCCGAATATTTCGTTGAACGATACTACTCAAATTGACATGAGTGTTGAAGAAGAAAATGATAAAAATGATGAGGATTTTGAATTAGAAATGGAGGCTCAGGGTTTGGATAAGTTCACCATTGTCATTGCTGGATCAGACTGGAGTAAAATGCAGGGGTCGTGGGATGAAACTATTGGAAAAATAGTGTTTTGGTGTTTTTCCTTTCGTTTTTTCACTTGTAAACTGTGATTGTTACCAGAATAATTATGATAATAAAGATACCAAAGTGAATGATTGAATAAAGTGAGAATTGATGGGGAATTGGTGGAATCAGTTGAGCTGGTTTTGAAATGTTTATCTAGGGAATGAAGAGCTTTAGGAGGAAATCAAACGACTGTTCCTGTGTAAAATTTTTTGGTCTACAAAAAATGGATCTTGGAATTTTCTCCTAAAGTTGCTCATTATTGAGATACTTGAATAATTGATGATCATTTAAAAAATGAAGTTAAATTGAGAATCTTGACTAGTACGTGATCATCGGGAATATGAATGGTTTTAGAGAAAAATTGAGAGAGTTCAATTTTCTACAAATAAGGTCTATTACTTTTTCCTCGGAAAACCTTCATTACTGAGATAATCGAATAATTAATAATTACTATTCGTTTCATCTACTCAGAAAATTTCACCATTTCTTTCTTCAAATTAATTGATCTTGAATTCCCCGTTGTTAATCCTTTATTACTTCGTGGTAATTAATAATATTTACAAAATATCCAGATCCCCATAGATATATTAATACAATATTGCTCATGTGCAGAACAAAAGTACAATCAAATATAGATGATTGATAATTTTAGAAACTCATTGAATACGTTTTATAGTGGCAATCATCAGTCCTCCACGATCAGGTATCAGCCATTAGAAATGATGAATATAATCTTAATTGTGAGTGTACTGGTACTGATTCAAGATTCTCGTTGCATGTACCTGGCACCTAATGAAGAGTAATCAATAATCTCCCAGAAATGGTACCAGGCTGGGCACAGAGGTAAGTACCAAGTGGAGAAGGTTGATATTGTCCAGGTGATGGCTGTGGAACTCTCATTGAATATCCTGGCGTCACACTACCAGTTTCAGTACCTTGGGGTGGCTGCTAAAAGGGTGGCGATGTACAACGAGAATGAAACGAGAAATCGAAGTTATTATGATCAATATTTTTCTTAATATTGCGTTTATTTCGACTATGATGGGTTCTATACACACTCTTACGCTCCAAACTTACTACATATCTGACACGATAAATAAATTGGACAATTTCATTGCTCTGAAATGCCGACTAGTACATCAAATCGCGATGAAGGGCATTTTAAGGGTTTTTTAAATCATTTTTCACCTCACGGAGTTCATTTTTAGTTATTGTTTCAATTAATTTATCTAATTTCGTTGTTCCAACTGTGATGACCAGTGATGACCACTTTTTGACATTTTGAAGGGGAATTGGTACTAGGAAAATGGTGTAGGGACCCTAGGGACATGTGGTATTGCGCCTATTCTGTCCAGTGCCCGTTGGATAATATTAATTTTAATAGTAAAAAAATTATTTTCGACAGTTAATTATATTTTACCATTGATTACCATTGAATTGTGCATGGAATAGAATTTTTTCAATTTTTTTTGTTGCACATCCCCTGCTAACTAGGGGGAGTTTTTTTAAAAAATTATTTTTAATAAAATTACGCATACCAAAAAATTAAAAATGTCGTACCATTGTTGACCATTGCTCAAAGAATCGATACCAATTTGATTTTTCCAATTACCCCCCCTACCCCCTGCTAACTCTGGTCAACCTAATTAGAAGGCAATACGTGCAGCTAAGGGAGCAAATCAGTACTGTATGAATAGGTATTTTCCTAAGCATTCTTGGAGAGAAAGGATCTTTCTAGACAAGTGCTTTAACAGTCGGTGCCGCGGGAGAAAATCCTATTTATATCAGTACCGTGGATTGATAAAATCCTTCTTTTCGCCATTTGCTCCTCTATATTACTAAATGTACAAGGCACCAACATATGAAACATTCTGTCTTCACATATTCCTCATTAGTTTTATGAATTTTAATGATTTTCTGTCACCCTTCTGAAGAACATTCTGAATAAGGACTGTCAATGTCAGTACCGTGTCAGTTCTAAAATGTGCTTTATAAGCCATGCTTATTGACACAGTTACTTCAAAATTGGCACTCAAGAAAGGCACACTAATATGTTCCCACTGGCTACAATCAATGCATCGAAGATCGTTCGATTGGAGCTAAAGAAGCACATCGCAGTCGCCACGGTACTGACATAAATAACGCCATTTCCGTTGAATCACCCATATATCCTTCAGAGGATAGAGAGAGCATCGAAAAATCTAGAGAGGACAGAGGTAGCATGTGGCTCAACTCGGAAACACGAGGAGCATTTACATAGTTAATTTATCCAAATTGAGAGAGCATAATTTATGTTTCGCGCATAATTTCCATTTTCAGGTAACTGACTGGGGGTAATTGAGGCTAGAAAGCTGATGGCTGGGCGAGTGTCCGGGCACATGGCAGCCATTTCGGTTGGCGTCGTTCTGCGGCAGAGAGAGAGCATGACGCCGCGAGGTTTTTCCGAGTTTTCTACCCCTAATCACGGGAACACTGTATAATTTTTCCCCCCCAGAAGAAAATCCCAGTACTCACCATACTGTTCCGGACATCCTGGCCGTCATCTGGACTCGGAAAAACGGTTTTATTAATCGATAATAGGGCGTGACACGAGAACTGTCAGTGTGACGCAGTTTATTAGCACGTACGATCACGACTGACCATGCGGTGTGTAATGGCGATGCTCGAGCGCAATACTTGTTGCGCCCGAGTGGTGGGGAAGCCAGGCGGACACGAGCGCCGTTGCGCGGCGAGAGTATCAACTTTCGATAGAAAATGGCGCCGTGGTGCGAGTCTATTCAAATATTCGAATTTATCGGAGGTAGCTACGTGAGTTATTATTTTGATGATTTTTATAGTGTAACGGGACGAAGCGGTAATATATCTGAATCTAAACCGTAGGGAGGTTAGAGGGTGGTTGTTGCCCTCGTCTACGACCGAAATTAGGTAGCTTATCCATAGAGGATACTCTCCGGAGAGGAATTAGAAACTTCACCAACGATACGATACTGGACATAACCGAAAGCTCAGGCAATTCATACAGGAGGGATGAGCTAATTCGCCCCCGTATGACCTTCCAACAAAAATGTGATCAACTCGACCTATGTGTTCACTCTTCCAACAAACCCAGGAGGGGTACAAAGATGCACTGGGTGTCACAGTGTGACGGCCCTGATCCGCGGTGATCCTTGGCCCTTCAACCGAATTTACGTAGACGAAACCTCTGTATTATAATGCTCTTAACCGAAAGTTGGCGAAACGAGAATATATTGTGTGTGGAAAGTAGGATTTCAACCTTCTAGTCTTTGATTGAACGGTAATATCTGAATGAGGGAGCGTCCGCGAGTTGATAATGGGTTACTCTCCCCGGTGCTCTGCTTACCCCGAGAAGCACAGGTGTTTCCCGACTTTATCCGTTGATATTCGTGTATTGGAGGGTTTCCGTGGTCCCGATTGGTTTCTTTCTCGCTCTAAATCGACATACTTATCCTATTGCTCATGGGGTGGCGAATTCGCTGGGAATTTAGTCACACAGTGATTCAACATTCATCATTTATAGGATAATTTCGTTTTAAAATTTAATGGCATCATAAACTCTAGGTATACCCTAAAACAATAGTATAACGATGAAATACGCAGTAAGTTCATTCTTCTTTTTGAAATTTTCTCTTTTTCAACACATTGAGTAAAAAAAGATATAGATGCTTCGAGTTGTTATGTAATTGAACTGGAGAAGTTACAAGGGCTATGACGGCTTGAAGAAGCTCCTTCGCGGGGTCGGCAGAGGGGGACTGAGATAGGGAATCTAGATTCGGTAACCAGACCATTCTATTCTGCCTATTATTTGGTATGATCATACATAGATTCTGATCAGTCTCTCCTTTAGAAGAGGTTCAATGTCTCTTGCAATTTCTCCTATTGACTTGAATATTGCCTCTCTTCACACATTGACTAAACATGTTGAACAAACTAAATACTATATCTCTATCAACTTCCATGGAAAAAAGTCTGCTCATAAATGGCCTGTCACCCATTTAATTACGTAGACTTTTGCTCATTTTTCAATTATGTCATTAAATACATGTGTCATAACTTTTGTTTATTAAGCCATGAATTTAGAAAAAGAACCATTGTATCGATCAATTTCAAATCGCAATAGCTTTCATTATGCATTATTATGCATATTTTTTTAATTATCATATATGATGAGGCGATTCCGTCACATCACGTCAACTTAGGTTTTTTTATATTGATTTTTTAACGAGTAGGTGTTTCCCCCTCTGCATCGTATGATTCAGTATTTAAAATGAAACATAAGGTATTTATTGATATACAGTAGACTCTCGTTATAGTCGAACTCATGGGGGCGTGGTGACATACCAAAATTCCCGTGTCGAAATTCCCAGCGTGAAAATTCCCGCGTCAAAATTCCCAGCGTCAAAATTCCCAGCGACAAAATTCCTCCGTCACAAATTAAACAGCAACAATCATCGTATATATATACGTTTGGCAGGGCCGCCGGGGGGGGGGGGTGGAAGGCGGGGGGAACAACACACATTTTGATGATAAGCTGCTCCCGCTGTTATAGTCCCGGGGTTTGGGGTAAGGTAACGCAGGGATATTTTGTCGCAGGGATATTTTGTCGCTGGGAATTTTGACGCTGGGAATTTTGACGCGGGAATTTTGACGCTGGGAATTTTGACAGGGGAATTTTGGTATGTAACCGGGGGCGTAGGAGAAGCGAATTCGGAGAATTCGACTATTTTTTTCTGCCATCACCACGCACTTCAAATTTGAGAGAAATTTATTTTTCGGCTTTATTTCTAGTATTGCCGCGATAGTCGAGAGAGACGAGACAAGACGAGACGACCGATTCATGCTGGTCTTCTTTTATACACGGAGAAAAAACTATCGTAAAAATTCAGGTGCTAGCAAGGTAAAATGGGTTCAATTACCAAGCACTCCGAATACCTGAAAAATTCATACAAATACGGGAAAATTCCTACAAATATATGAAACATTAGTGTACTACACTGGAAAATTCCAGGTGCTTGGCAATTGAACCAATTTCACTATGCTAGCACCTGAATTTTTACCATATTTTTTCCTCCGTGTACGACACGTTTAAGGGGTACCATCACAAGCTCGCTTATTCCTCATTTTCAAACAAATTCCCTGCGCACAATTATTGATATTTTTCAAAATAAAAGTACATTGATCTCCAATTCTGGTGGTCGATGTGCTTTTATTTGAAAAAATGTTCGTAACTCTGAGCAGGAAACTTTTTTGAAAATTTGAGACCTTTTGTTACCCCTCAACCTCTTTCTCAAGTGGACATTTCCATCTGTCATAGTTTTCGCGTACATCATCGAGATTTTTTGTGATTTTTCACAAAAAAATTGATTACGTCTTCATTGATATCTAATTTAACTTCTTCTCCTTGTCGCGGATCGCACAGATTCGTCTTCTCTTGCTATCTTGAGGGATACAAAGATAACTCCACAAAAGTCATAAATCGAACAAAAATCCAAGGGTAATCCATCAGTTCGTTTCTTGAAACGCAATTGCTTCTGGGATTCAGGTATTTCGGTGATAAATACAGGCAATTTCATTGGAATTGAACTATTCCCTCCCTGTGGACCACTTGGCATTTCTGGATATTCTTGTATCAAGTAAAAAATTCCCTTACGAGCGATTTCCATCGAAACTTTATCGAGGTTGGTGGTTGAGCTACTTATCAGCATGTAAGATCAACGGCAAATGTGCACTCCAGAATCATTAGCACCATTGTCCTCTCCTGATTCTCTCAAAAATGGTATCTCTTTCGGTGTACACCAAGTTCACTTCGAAGCAATAGATGTCCATTTTTGCTTCGATCAAGTGTACCGAAAGATTTTCATGTATTTGAATATATTCTCAAGCAGAAGTTCAGAGGGAGAGTTCCTGAGCGGATCTATGTACCCTATTAACTGGTGTGTGAATAGTACTACCAGCAAGGCCCAATTGTCGATGTTGTATTTAACGGGGAGAAACCACACGTCACATGGTTCCATCCGAACCTGCTTGTGTCATCTAGAAAACTCATCATTCCTCTCTCCAGTCAATAAATTTCTCGTGACTGTCTGAGGAAAGCACAGCAGTCCAATTCCATTGATGTAAGCTATCTTCTGCATTATCAAATAAAATTGATCAATAACTTCATTTTCAATCGATCGACCAGGTAATAGACATTCGAGATGTATCAAGTCATCAGAGAAATATATATTTAAATCTAGAAAACGTGTTTCTAAATCCTGATGAAACGAGCTATACTCAAACTTCTTAGCCATTTTATCTCCTAATAATCCTTCCCCTGAGTTCTCTCCAGAACATGCCGTTTGTGGATTAGCATCATCATCATCATCATCATCATCATCATCATCATCATGAACATTGTCTCTTGAGAGATTTTGCTTTTTTCTTGATTGCATCATAGCTCCATCATGGGATTGCGCGTTGTCAAGTTTCTCATCAGAAGAATTGGAGTGGTTTCCAGTTGTAAATGCTGGGAAGTCTTCCTCACTGGATTCATCACTTGCCTTATCCTCGTCCATAAATATTTCGTCATCTGCAGTACTGTCGAGGGATTTTCTGATAGTCTCCGTTGAGTCATCTCCTTGTGGATTCCCTATTTTCGACTCTTGAGGATTCATTTTTGATAAACTTGATGTCACTGGTTTCTGCATAAAGTTTAAGAACTAATCGTTGAGCTCTTTATCCCCTGTAAACTACGCATTTTTCTTCTTCCGTTTTATCCGTTTTGAACTGACTCCTTCCTAGTGCTTCATACTTAGTTCCTCGTTTTGTGCGTTTTGTTGTCGTTTTTTTTGATTATTCATTGTTCTGGTTGTTTCAATAGTAAGTCCCCTCTCTCTAAGGCAATCAAGAACATGTTCACCAACCCTGGGGATAAATAGTTTTATGGGAACATGTAATTGGCCTACAAAGACATAGGTTTTAAGACTTTTAAAATAATTTCCATTGGAAGCTGTGGTGTCGCGGAGTATACCGAATTTTTTAATTATCGCTCCTGCCGAAAGAGGATAATATGGCATAATATAAGTCACCAAGTATTTCATGTACTTGCGCGCGTAGTATTCATTCAGCTCCAATTGATTGTCCTTAGTTTCCTCAGCGTTGATATATTTATTGCAATCTCTTATAGTGAAATCGAATATTTCTTTAAAATGGGCATTGAATGGGGAGTCTTTTTGGGTGCAGTCACTCATGATGTTCCTCAAAATTTCGGTTTCATCAGTCTTCGGCTCCTTTGATACTTCCTCATTAATAGCATCAATATCGATTGTTATGGTCATATGATTGTAGGAATTTTCCATCATCGCTGTTTTATACTCTACGGCGAATAGGTATGCACCTAGTTTAAACTATTTGTCAGCTTCTTCCAAAGAGCTTGTGTGGATTATCCTCGCGGCGAAATGTCCTGCTAGTCGCTAACGTGTCTTACATTCGCAATATTTTTGTACTTTTCTTAAAATGGTTTTTATACAATGAATGCTATATATATGTGGATACGTCATGTTAGGCATTTGTGAGTTTGGCGTCGTTTGGTACACCCATGTCATCTGTAAATACTCGATCAGTGTTTTCATAGAAAAAGTCTTCAAAACCGAAATGATCAAAGCCAGGGCTATCTGTATATTTCGAGAGATTAAGTTGGAAATTGGATCGCATATTGGTTCATTCTGTCCAAGTATAGAGGGCGAGGGTTGCCCCGAATTTGGGCACGACATATTTCCGTCCCATCATGCATAATATCTTTGATTCTAAAAACGGTATCCGGATAGTTTTTCCCCGGAAAAAAATTCCCGGAAAAAAAAATCCCGGAATTTTGTGCCCGGAAAAAAATTTCCCAACAGAACTTTCCCCGGAAAAAATTTCCCCAGCAAAAAATTTCTCGGAAAAAATTTTCCCTGTAAAAATGTATATATCACTTTTCAGAGTTAGTAATTGTTCGATGATTACGTCAGGGGGAGGGGGTGGGGGGAATCACACGCACATCGGAGTGATACAACGCACCCGGAGTTACTACCCAAGGGGTAGTTTTTGGTGGTATGTGTGCCAAAAATTGAAAATCGGCGGTTCATGCGTCGGTTCGATATGACGGAGATTTCGAGAATTTTTTTGAGAGTGATTTGGTTTGGGAAATATTTTTCCGGGGAATTTCTTTCCAGGGAATTTTTTTCCAGGGAATGTTCTTCCGGGGAAATTTTTTCCGGAGAAATTTTTTCCGGGAATTTTCTTCCGGGAATTTTTTTCCGGGGAAAATAATTCCTAGAACCCTAAAAACCCTCATCGTTGTGTCTCCATATCGCTTGTGAGGTGGAGTTTCCTCTCCAAAGAAGATTTGGTCGAATGTTTCGAATCTATACTCCGTGCACTTCTCGGCTGCACATGTGGCATTGGCATAGAAATAAGCTAATCCATCGTTCTTCTTAAGTCTTTCATTCTTTCTCGGATTTGGGATTCATGCTCTATGTTATTTCATATTTAATGTACAACATTCAAACTTTTTTTGTTTTTTATGTACTGAAAGTTCAAATCATTACTCCAATCTGGATAGAGAGTTTTACTGCCGGTCCAATTCTTGTTCCAGAATTTGCGGACAATAACGAAAGTAACTTCATCCTCAATGGTCCGCATTCTTGCGCAAACACTTGCTGAACTTCCAATCTTATTTGAAATTCCATCATTCCATTCACATGATGAATGTTCATCTCAGTATCAGAGAATACTTAATGGGATACCGAGTCAATTGTGTCTTCTGGCAACTTTGGTACTGAACTGTCTACTGCGGTCTCTGATGATACTGTGATCAACGTGGTACAGATCTGATTCTGGATTGTTTTCAAGTTGAGTTCCGTTGACTATTGCGATGAGATGATTTCAAATAAGATGTTGTGTTGATGTTCGATGATGGACTAGATGATCTGCTGACTGATTTCTTGCTGATGAATTTTGATGATAATTTCACGGTCAAGAGTTGACCGATGTTGATTTCACTGGTTTCGTGACACAGTGTTGTTTTTTCGATGACTTCCCTGATGATGTGCTGGAGTTGATGTTCTTGAAGATGACTTCCCATCGTTAACTGTCAATGTTGATTCTCCGATGGATGTGGATGTTGATAGTTCCTACTCGATCCAGAAGCGTTTGAATTAGTCTAAGAGACCGTTCCTGTTGATGATTGACGATGCACTGCTGTTGATTCTCTGATGTTACGGTGATACGCCTCAACTTGACTCAGTGGATTTGTAAGTTCCTCCCGAGTCAGTCGAGTGTCCAATTATCTTTTGTGTTGTCGACGTCCGCAGTGATTTTCTTCTCCTCGTCATTGCCCAAGGTGATATGCTGTGCATGAGAGCGAGAGAGAAAGCAAGACTTAGACACTGGCGTTGAGTTGCTGCTTACGCGGTAAGTGACGTGGAGTGGGGATAGCCTACTGCGCTCCGATGAGGTGAGACGCATGGTTAGAGAGAGGAAGAACTCGCAAGAGCTCCCCTAGTGGAAAATCTCGGTCAGAGGCGTTACATGCCTGATCAGGTATCTGAGTACCGTCCTGATCAGTGACTGAGCGTAGCCTTACCACAATTTCCACTCGGGTGTGAGGTTGATTGAGAGAGGGATTTCACAAGTGTCCTGGTAGCTCAGATGGTAAGAGCACCCGGCGCGATACTGGGAGGTCCCGGGCTCGATACCTGGCTAGGAACGGTTGAATTTTTTCTCTCAAAATTTTAATTTATAATTATTTGCCTATGATGGAGGCGGTGAAACCCTAGTGGAAAATCTCGGTCAGAGGCGTTACATGCCTGATCAGGTATCTGAGTAAGGTCCTGATCAGTGACTGAGCGTAGCTTTACCACGATTTCCACTCGGGTCGATGCTGACTGATGTCCCACGATGATGTCCTGGCTGGTGAGCTGCACGGTTGGAGAGGGGCGAGATCCCGATTATCGTGGATATCTACCGCAGAAATCTCTAATATTTCCCTCGGTGACAGGTTCCTCAATGATGAGATTCGTTGTCGATTTACTTGACATGATGATGGATGCCAACAGATGTCCGATGAGTGTCATGTAGATAATGATTTTCAGCCACTAGTTCGTGACTGTTGATGATGTTCGATCTGCTGGAGATACAGGCACAACTCCAGCCTTGAGCTTATTCTGTCCGACGAGATCCTTCTCATCGTCGAATAGTCCCATGGTGAATGGTACGTGGATTATACGAGTGCGAGCGAGATAGCAGTAGCATGTCAGAGAGGGGATAACTCTCAGCTACATGCGGTGAGTTGACTTAGCAACGCCCCGTACAGTTAGAGGCAGTAGAATAGCGACTAACCACGACGTTGTCCGAACACTTCCGATGATTTCCTTCGTTGATCTCCGATACTGCTCCACTGTGCACGTGCCGTAAGCTGACTGTACACGTGATTTACAAGTGACTCGGCGAAATGTAAACAAATTCTCGGAATCACAGCACCAAATATTCACACTAGGGTTTTGCTGCTAACTGTCCGTGGGTTTACCCTATAGAACTCCGAATAAGGCGTGGCACTTTTGCGTCCCCAACACGTGGACTATTTATTCACACGCGATAAATGTTCATTGGCACTTACGCACCCAAGTGAATCGTTGATTGTCCACAGTATGATGATTTCCCACTGGATGATTACATTCCCTTACTTGCGATAACTGTCCCATACACTATCGTTGATTAACAATTCACAATTGTTAACCTTCACAGTTCCAAACACCACTTGATAACCTCTGCCATCCGGCTCGAAGGACCAAATGTTAAATTTATTGATGAGTTTCGGTGATGCTCAGGGTGGTCGAGAGGTGGGTGGAGGAAAAGTGTATAGAAGGGAACCATAATGTGAAATACACAGAATTTTAAGGCTGAAGCTAAAGTCAGATATATTTTGTGACGTATTGGGATCGACCAATACGTCGATTTAGTTATTAATTAATGGAAAAGTTAAACAATAGCTGGATAAGAGGAATGAGAAATGTGATTTCTCTTTCCTGCCATCCAGACTTTGGTCAGCAGTCCCACGGTGTCATTTGGACATCGTGGTAAGCAGTCCCACGATTTTTGCAAGTCCAATTCAGGTGGCCTGAACTGTTTAACTGTCTTGGTTTGTGTCAATAATAGTACAAAAGAGTATTAGTGGGAAAAAAAACGATGAGACTGCTTAGCTCAGCAACTTGGAACTTTGGTGAGCTTTGGTGGGTCTTCTGGACTCACCAGAGCACCAGAGTACGATAGGGCGCGGAGTCGCGAACATCTCCAGGCTCAGGCCTTCGGTCAAAAGACAATAATAGCGAGTCTAAGCTCCAAGTTGAGCTAACATCTCAATTACGCGTATACTGACCCATTTACGAACATTGTCGTGTATTTTAACAACTATCGTGAATATACCATACTTTTACCGATTAATACGCGAGTGTTCAATAACACCTTAACCCTTCATATCCTTCCATCCAACATCCGCCGAGTGAGCGAACCCTCCGTGAGCTCACCGCCGAAGTTAGCCGAGGTGGAGTGAATAAAGGATAATTACAATAGCTAGAAAGGGAGCTTTAGAGTTCCCAATACTATCACCAAGAGATATTATCCTTTAACCTTGAGTTTCACCTCCGGGTGAAACTCATAACGTCACAATTTAAACACAATAAATAAGTTGATGTACAGAGTTGATAATTCACTGATAGAGTTCGATAATATTCACTGATAATGTTCGATAATATTCACTAGTTAATTTAGCTTAGTTCCTGAGTGATATTCAAGTTGAATTGAAACATTAAAGATAACTTTCCAAGGATAAAGACAAATGATACGATACGATGCGTTAAGGTGAATAGTCCAAAAGTGACAGCTAATAGAGGCAAAATTGTCTCCTCGATACGGTTTGGTGCGGCTGGTGAGACCCGAGTGGCCTCGATATGGACAGACCCGAATGTTGCTGTCGTTGCTGACCCTGAAAACCTCAATTTTGGATAGGATTTCTAACACCTATGGATTCGAAGAAATTATGGAAGAAAAGTTGACCTGTCACCATGAGGCCAAAAAATCACGCGCTATTCACTTTGTGTTTCGGAGCGCGGATGAAAGATTAATTAATTGATTTTTTTTTCAAACAATTAATAATCATCTAATTGATTTGCGATCAATTATTGATGAAGAAAATTTCAAAATGTCTGGGAAGGAGTGAACGGCTTTATTTGCAGGGGCCATTTTTGAGGAATTTGTTTGAAAGAAAATGAGAATAATCGGATTGAATTTGTTATATACAAAATCATATTATTAATTTTTTTTCTCTCCACATGATATTTCGTCTTTTAAGACGAAATCTAACGTGTACTACCCATCGTCCACCGGAGGTAATAAGAGCGGGCGTAAGCACATTCTTACGCTCACACTTACAACTCCACACACCGATTTGCACGTGTGATCGCAAAAGGATGATCTAAGCATCCTCGCGAAGAGCATCGCGTCGTGGGAATGCTTGTTAACGAATCAGTCACCGCCTAATAGACAGCGGATTAACATACCCTTGACTCCTGCGTTATTCCATAGTACATCCCCAAAGCCGAGTTCGTTTCCGTTAGTCTTCGGCTTAACCGATCGGTAAACCGTGTGGTGTAAAATTGTGTGATTTTCGCAGTAATAATCCGAAAATATCCACGACAACTACGCACACCTTCGTAGTCGTGTAATTGGAGCGTATTATACACGGAGTGTCACTGATTGGACTCATCTTAAAATTCTCTCTATACTAATAATCCATTAACCCTTAGCATCAGTAACGACTATCTTGAGTTTAAAGTGAGTGAATTAAAGACAAAAATTAATCAGAGTGACATTATAAATTTTCTGAATTTACTAAATTACCGCACCACGTTTCGGTTGTTGAGTGGGTGCTGCTAATCACCGTCGCCGTCGGCACGCGTAGCGTGCCGATTCATCGGAGGGCTTCGGAGCTACCAGCGGCACTCTCCTCCAAAATTCGCATTGAAAATAGATACTGCGGTTAGCCTATCCTATAGGGTGAGCCAAAATTTAGAATTTAACAATTATCATTCATAAAGTCATCGATTAACCTCACTGCAGTAACCCGAGCGCTACCATTCAAATCATTGGAACCCGGAATCTTGTCTGATACAATTTTAATTACTGAATGAAATTGCCAAATACATTAATTAAACAAAATCTAGACTCATCGTCCGATATCAAAATTCACTATAACTAGGCAATAAAATTCATTAGTGATAGTAGATAGCTAGTATTTTACAGGTCAATTTTGAACCAAAATCCACCACGTTTTAAAATTTTGTATCTATTGATATAATCCATGGGGTCAATAAATTATAACCAAAGGGGAATTTTATCACGTATTAATTGATGTCTCGAACCTAGAATCCTTATTATCTAATTTAAGAAAAGATGCTCGCTCTGCGACTCGACACAGGAGATGTGCCTAGCACTTCAAGGTAAGGATCCATAAGAAATTAAACTCGTACGCAAAGACCTTGTAAGTCGTGTGGATTTAATTTATTTTATTCGCGATATAACTGACATCCGTCAGTTTATATCAAATTCTCTAATCTAACTATCGCACTTCTCCAACACAACTAGAATGAGAAAAAATAAATCAGAAAATCTACACAAGAGGTGTTAAATAAACAGATCTGTGCTGTAAGGAACCAGTGACGGCGCGTAGTAAATTTGAAACTACACTATTGTCAGATTCGGCTGTTTTCGAGCTGGGCTCCTTTGTATGAATGTGGCAATGTCGCGTTCTTGACAGCATAGACGGCCAAGCAAGGTCCCTAGATTACCCAGGATGCTTTATCACGACAAGATGCTGTCGTAGGGTAAATTTTTCCTATGCTATAACACTGTTTGCCCAGCGGCATGATCAGGCGATGTCTTAACCTGGGGTAATCTAGGGGCCTTGCGGCCAAGTGCTCACCGAGCTAGGTGTAGCTATGAGTGTATACTTGATACGTGATCATGCGTCCACAGTAGGCACGTTTGTTTCGAGCCCGCGGCTAGAGATGTAAGGTAATTTCGGGCGCGAAATCATCTGCTCGCATGAATGACCAGCGCGTACGACGGCGCGTCGTAGATGGTTCCGAGCATATCCCACGTGCCGTCGTATGCGCTACACGGAGAAAAAAATACAGTAAAAATTCGGGTGCTAGCACGGTAAAATGGGTGCAATCGCCAAGCACCTGGAATTTTCCTATGCAGCACCGGAAAAATTCCTATAATCACGAGAAAAATTCATATAAATACGAGAAAAATTCCTACAAATATATGAAAAATTACTGTAGTTACAGGAAAATTCCAGGTGCTTGGCGATTGCACCCATTTTACCGTGCTAGTACCCGAATTTTTACTGTATTTTTTTCTCCGTGTAGCAATTCATGCAAGCGGATGATTTCAACTCGAGAATAGCCCGGTCATACCGAACAGTCGAAAACTGCATTCATCTCAATTCGAATTCGTATTATGTTAATGAATCTTCGTATCATTCAAGAAAGAAAATTATCGCATGTAATACCACAAGAGCTTCAAAATTATCGGGTGATTCCCGATAGGTTCGTTGCAAACAAATGAAGGAGTCAAGCTTTCCAGGTTAAAAAATCACGAGTGCGAAGCACGAGTGATTTTTCTGGAAAACTTGACGACTTCGTTTGGTTGCAGGGAACCTTGAGGGAATTACCTGATTAATTTTGGAGCTCGAGTGGTATTCGGGGGATTATTTTTTCATCCAAATTTTGTCCAATAGGATTGCACCATGAGACAAAATTCACAGTTAAAAATTCAATCTGTCAGATCGGATGGGATTGAACTTGATTTCTCGTCTTTTGTTCTTTATATATAGGCAACATGAAAAATCACCAGTGAAATTATCGAAAATTATCAGTTGAATACCGTGTTGACTATACAAAATAACGTCGAATGGTGCAATCCTATTGGCTGAAATTTGGATGGGAAAAATAATCGGTTAAATTTGCAGTAATTTTAATCTTTTTAAATAGATTTTTAATGACTAATTTAGCAATAAACATTTCTGATTATAAAGACGACTGATGGATAAATGCGAATTTTTCGATAAAAATTTTCGATATGTCAAAAGGATTATGGCTGCAATTTCTCGATTGGATGTTCATCGGGGGGTCCTGGAGAAATACCTCCTAAATTTTCAGCGAAAAAAAACTTTCTGAGCTATGTCAAAAGTGAGGGCAAGTGTCGGAAAGGAAAATATCCCAAATGGCCTGATTCGCAAAATTTGAGGTTTGGACTTTGATTTTTTTTTCGATACGTTGCGATGAGGTACGGGATTTATTCCTCCCGTGCCTCGTACGATGGGATATGACTCAGTATAGGTAGGGCGGATACGGGAAGCTCGGGTTGGAAGCGGTATAAGGTGGGAGCGGATGCGGGAAGCTACCGTGGTAGTAGGAGCGGCTGCGGGAAGCTAGAGACGTAACCGTCCTTTGACTCTGCCCGATAATCCTCTGTGTCCTCTCAGCCAGCCAAGTCGGAGGACGCGGGCCAATGCCCCAGTGTACCAGTTTGTTGTTGCCGGGGCCCGCGCTAACAGTACTTTACTAATAAAAGAAGATGGGTGCTCAAACAACAGAGAAAAGACCCTTGGACTTTGTTTCGTGGCGCCTTTTATTCCCACGAGATCGTCCGTGCGTGCTACGCACGCACCTTCTTATCCTCTCCTCTGACACCACAGTTTCCTTGAAGTTCAAGTGATGGCGCGTTGGTTTCAGCCTTACGCTTACGCTCATTCGAGATTTTCGAGATATATCAATAGTTTCTTTCCCTTCTCCTTTTTACAATAGGAATAAATGAAATGAAAAATAAATGTGTTTACAAAATAAATCACCCTAAGGAGTATTTTGGTTCCACCGGAGTTTTGGCGTAAATAATAATGATAATCAACTTAAATCAAGTAACCTAAATTCGAATAACCTCGCTTATCAGATTTTAATAATATTTCGTCTCCGGAATTACGGAGTAAATAATAATCAACAAAAGAAAATACAGCCAACTGAGATCCCCGAATAATTAATAATTATATTCACCTTGGGTATTAATGATCCAGAAGGACATCCAGACATTGACTCATTCCCTCAGCCACCCTCCCCATAAATAATCACCCTTGATATATCGATCGCTCCGGAATGGCCGGGATGACTGACTCGATAAATTCCAAGAGTATGTCTAGATGTCCGAGTGAGAAGGACGGCGCGAGGAGCCTTCACGTGGGAGCGAGAGACGCCTCATACGGCGACTACTTCCCTATGCGTATATTTCTCTGAAGGAAAGCGCGGCGAGTAACTGCCTACGTGGGACACTTGTGGGCTTCCAACACCTCTTGACGCGAATCTAACACAATGAATCACTCTCTCTCTCTCCCTTGGAGGACTCTGAGTCCCTCTTTCTCACTCACACTTTTCCCCTTAGCAATTAAATATTCGGGTCCCTTTTGAAGAGTGATAATAATTAAATAAATGCCTGAGATATAACGAATATCACCGATAGCTATTGTCCCAATACTTAGTTTATTCAATATTCCCCTTTTTCCACCCACACAGACCCAAAATTCCTCAGTAATTAATTACTCTATATCACCACCAACTGCGCACAAAGATGGCGGCCCCGTGGCCACGCGACTAAAGTTGTTGCCAGAAAAGAAGGAACATCGGGTTTGTTCGGCTTTATATGCATTCAGTAGGGAGTTGGGCAGAGTGGGGGTAACTCGGCTCGAGATCCGATGTTCCTTCTTTTCTGGCAACAACTATAGCACGTGATTTGGGGCACCCGTAACCCCAGTGAAAAGGAACTGATCTAAGTCTTGTAATTATTCTTAACTAAAATAACACCGGTAATTAATACAGCCTGACCGCAATCACACCAGCAATTCAGCATAGAAATTAATGCCAACTCACTCGTATCGCCAGATCTAGCCTCGCTGCAATAGCCTCTCTTTCAACCACGTGAAATCTCCGGAGATGGAATTATCAATTATTTCCTTGGAAATCACCACCCAAAAGCCTCTCAACAATTCTCCCTGGCGAAAATGTTCCATTAATTCTTATTAAAAAAAAAGTGCAAATGAGAAATAGATGGGATATTGCCGTGACCCATAATTTCCAATTACGATAGAAGAAATGTTGTTGAGCTGGCTCAAACGACGGATAAATAAGATTTGGAGGGGGCCCCCATCAAAACTGTTTATCTATTGGAATAAAATAGAGATGAAACGAGCAACTGAAACAAAATGAAATTGATGGGGCAATCCTTAGATCCTATTCCTGGTGAAAATTCTCCATCAATCCTCATTAAAAAAAAAAAGGGCAAATGGGAAATTGAGGGTTTATTGCCTCGACCCTTGATTTCCAATTATAATGGAATAATTGTTTTTCAGCTGGCTCAAACGACGGATAAATAAGATTTGAAGGGGGCCTCCATCAAAACTGTTTATCTATTGGAATAAAATAGAGAGGAAATGAGCAACTGGTACAAAATGGAATTAATGGGGAAATCCTTAGATCCTATTCCTGGTGGAAATTCTCTATCAATCCTCATTAAAAAAAAAGGGCAAATGGGAAATTGAGGGTTTATTGCCTCGACCCTTGATTTCCAATTATAATGGAATAATTGTTTTTCAGCTGGCTCAAACGACGGATAAATAAGATTTGAAGGGGGCCCCCATCAAAACTGTTTATCTATTGGAATAAAATAGAGATGAAACGAGCTACTGAAACAAAAAGGAATTGATGGGTAATCCTTATATCCTATTAGTACAAGTTATGATTCTAAACTCAAAGGGATTCGAGGGACAATCCATCAATTCTGTTACATTTTTTGACTTTCCATTATATGACCCTGTCTTGCCTGATGATTATTGTTGTGGATAGAGTCTACAAAATTCATCCATTCAGATTTCAATGCAATGAGATTTAGCGGTACCGATCTATCGAATGTAACTTCAATTATTTTTATGTCTCCAATTTTCATGGTGTCGTAGGATATCGTCCGATATCCAGTACTTTGCGATAAGAACGACATCATTGATCAATTTCCATTGAATGTGCGTATATCTCAATTCATAAATTGAAGATTTTTATTCCTTCACCACTTTTTTATTTTTATCAATATTCATATATCTATCGGGCATATTCATTTGTGTATATTACTAATAATATGTGGACAGGTGTGTACATTTTTTTATTTGTATTATTTCTTACAAGGCTTTTGTCTCTCTAACAAAGAGGTGACACTCCACTGAACAAAGAGCAAAAACAATTATAGAATAAAACGATGAAAGTGCACATGTTAAACCCTCACACATGAGAACACTCAATTAAAAATTTTCTCATATTTTTTTTGTCCAAATACTAGATTTTTTTTCATGAAAGAAGAAAAAATTAATTACTCAATTAATGTGTCAATGAATTTTATATATAGAGAGTTGAAAAACAAATAGTTATTGAATACAAATACGTATCTGTGGTCAAAGTCTTCGAATAGCCTGACAGATGAATTTTTTTCTTCAATGTACAGTTCCATAAATGAGAAAAAAATTAATTAATAATCAGTCTAATAGAGATAAGTCAATTTCATACAGTTTATTTCGTGAATATCTTGTTAACTAATTTTTTAACAACAAAATATCAAGAGATCTTTCCTATTGATAATTTTATACTCTATATAAAAAAGGTCTCTTTACATTTTATCCTCAACCCACTCGTTACCGAGATAATTGCATAATTGATCCTTGGCACTCAAAAATTCAATTTTTGGACATCCTTCGTTAATTATGCATTTATCTCGGTAATTAGTGGGTTTAAAGAAAAATATCAAATAACCTTTTTTATCGCGAATTGATTTCTCTACAAAAAAGGTTCATTGACATTTTTCGATAAACCCCTCCGTTTCAGAGACATCCGCGAAATAATCTGATCTCATTTCCAAATTTTCCTCCAAAAATGTCTCCAAATCACGAATCAATCATCTCCATTAATTTTCCATTTTAATTGTCAAATTGATCAGACAATTGAATTAATTAAAATTTCTTTATCTCGCGATACCCCAAGTATTTACGTTCGATTAAACAATATGGAGGAAAAATTAAGTATGGCATAAATAAATTCAAATGGACATTTAGTTAAAAAATATAAATCGTGTTTTAAGGATATATTACTTTTAATTTTAAGATGATGTAAGATGTGTTAGTGAAGCTTGCCTCTAATTAGTGAATAAGACAGCGCTATGAACAATAATTACCATAAAAAAAACATACAAAAAAGCAAAAAAATTATGATAAGGCATTTAAATAAGTGTAGAGTATTTCTTAATAAAATTAATTCTAAAATCGACCAAAACTTTTTGTTTGTCTTATTATTTCCGTTTCTCTTTTGAATACTCTATTTTTTTTTTTTTTAATACCAAAATTGTGTGACTGATGTGTGATTGGATGGCTTGAATCAGCACAAATGACAACACAACATGCAGAGGGGAGACACAAGCACAAGAGAGTTTATTTTGGGAATATCTCTGAAACTAGTGAATTGAGAGGAAGATGTCAAAAGACTTTTTTTGTACGTAACAAAATTTTCTACAAAAAAGGTCTTTGACCACAAACTTGGAACATTGGTTTGACAAAAGGTCAATTATGTTACATTCATCTATTGATGAATGAAGATGAATAATTATAGTCAATTGAACCGCATGATGCATTTATAAATAATATCTGTCAGATATGATCGTCGATAATATAGAGACCATACAGGTTGATCGCTTAAGGGCGGATACTTAACGACAATTGTTTATTTACAGTTATTTAACTAACAATGCATCTATAAACGATGAAATTATAAAACTTGAAATCTACTAACGATTTCCGATGAAATAGACTCCTTTTGACAATTAATTGAACAATTTTTGATTTCTTGTCGGCCAGCATCATGCCTGAAATTAATTAATTAATTGCAGCTAATTGATGAATCTACTAACAAAATTTCACCTCGTACAATCATGTACTAACGTTGTACAATCACCTACATAAGACCATTTTTTTAATTAGTGTAATTGTCGGCTAAGTACCTAGGGGTCCTTGAGAATGAAGGCACTTTAGAATGAGAGAGTAGCGTCACTGCGGAAAATGAAATGATCACAATATTTACCCGTTGAGAAAGTTATCGATAGATCACATTTTTCGAATATATAGATGGCACTAGTTACATTGTAAAGTGCAGGGTTGGGTCGGTAAATTACCTCATGTAATTACCTCACGTCAGAGAGTAATTTGAATGGCATACATGGACTCAGCCTCCAAAATTTTTATACACACGCACTTATTACATAGCGCTAATTACACATGAATTTATCCACACGGTTGAAATACACCCAAAATAAAACGTATGTTTCTCCACATTTGTTTCTCCACAAGATGGTTAAACACGCACGCTTTATACACATCTGTATTCTGTATATACATACGATGTATATACACATGATGAGTATACACATGGAATTATAACACAGGCTTTTAGAACACATTCTTAAATTCCACGCGGTAGTTCTACACATTTGAAAATAACACATGAAAGTATTACTCATCATTGATAAAGACATTCATTTCAACCACATGAAGTTTTCACACAATGAATTATATACATTTCGGCTGTGTTGCACACCTACACATTTCAGATGTACACAGCCGAGTCGTACATATCGAATTCTACACATCGTTATATTACACATATACATTTTTTTATTATACAAACCCAATGCACTTTTACACACAAAGTTCTCCACATAGATAAACTACACATAACAGTTCTCCACAATTTTTTATACACTGTTTCTAGTTCCACCGACACATTTATAAATTACACACTTGTGAATTCCACTCGAAATTTACCAGTTGTCATTTACACAGAATTGGTTGTGCGAGAATGAACAGAAATTGTTTTGTATATTTTTACACGCGCGTAGGTCGATTTTTCATGTGTGTAACTCAATTTTTCACCTGTGTAACTCGATTTTCCATGTGTGTAACTCAATTTTTCATGTGTGTAACTCAATTCTTCTACTCGATTTAGACGATTTCGGATTTCGAATTCCACATCTTATAAAAATGAAGAACACGCGTTGCTAAGTGATGAAAAACAATGAATTTTTCCTTTATTTCTCAACGATTTTTCTAGATGACAGCAATGAATGTCATTTATTGATTTGAATTCGAAACGTTGAGACGTTGGAGAGTGCAAAGAAAAACATTTAGGAGGATTCCCAGAACTGCTCAGAAGAGATGGTGAGTAAATAGAGTGTTGTGTAATGAGTGACTGAGACTAATTCACAATCCTCATAGTTGGATCCTAACAGTGATGACGAGTTAGAAGAAGGAGAAATCCGTATTGAGGATATTGGAGATGATGACAATGATCATGAGAACAGGGGAGGACCGGGTGATCGTATTGAGGATATTGGAGATGATGACGATGATCATGAGAACAGGGGAGGACCGGATGATCGTATTGAGTATATGGAAGATGATGGCGATGATGATGAGAACTGGGGAGGAGCAGGTGCCATTGACGGCGATTATGTTCCAGGTATAAGGCGTGGAGCACCATTTTGGCAGGATGCGGTGTTCAGGCACAATTTTGAGGACGCAGAGTTCGGAGAAAACTTTGAAAACGCAATGTTTGGGGGAAACTGGGAGGTTGATGGTGATGCTAATGATGGCAATGAAGATGAGGGTGTACTTATACCTCAAGAAGATTTGTTGGTAACTGAAGGTAGGCAACGGAATTCAGAGCGTTACATTTGTCAGGGTTATAATTACCACCGTGATCGTCGTCACCGCGGGGTTTTGAGACGTAGCTGTCGAGGAAGGCGTTATAGAGCATTATTGCGGATCAATCAAGATGGTGAAATACGTTTGTACAATGATCACAACCACCTAATGACTCCAAATCTCATAGAAGAGGCAAGCATGAGGACCGAAATAATCCGATTAGCACGTGACACTACTCAGTCTACAGATTTAATTTATCGAGAAGCTGCAAGAACGTAAGTTAAAAAAGAACACTTGTAAACATAGAGAAGAAACATTGATTCAACTAGTGTGGCCATTTATACAAATAAGGCTGTGTCTAGTACTTTTTTTTAGCTTCCGGGGAAGGTGAAGATAAGTTTGAGCAATCGGTTTCTGCGATGACGATTCTTGAATTTTCTTCGTCCATTTGTTTATGAACTTCATGAAGGGGCTCTCAATATTCTCGAAAATCCTATCCTATTCTAAAAGGGACAGCACGGCATGAAATTGTCTCATATCGAAACATCTTGAAAGTTGTCACACTCATTCCTTATTCATCAAAAGAAAGCGCGCCAGGTTTAAAATCGTCAAGGCACGTGAAACCGCAATAGATAGTGCAATAGACTCGTGATAAAAATGCCACCAGAGACAATTGATGAAAATATGGATTTTTGTGTTTCGATCATACTTGGCCTATTCCGATTCTCACCGAAATTGGAGAGAATCTTCTCTAGAACCCTCCGAAGCTATAGGAATAATAAAAATTTTAGTGCAATTAGGTCTAGGGGTCGGGAAAAATAATTCCATTAAAATGAAGAAAATGCGACTAGAGAAAATTGATAAAAATGTGGATTTCTGTGTTTTGATCGGACTTAGCCTTTTCTGATTTGCACCAAAATTTGAGAGGATCTTCTCTGGGACCCCCTGAAGCTATAGAAACAAAAGAATTTTCAGTCTAATTCGGTCTAGGGGTCGGGAAAAATAATAGGAGGGAAATCCATCCATATTATAAAAGGAGATGTTACGGTAAAATCGTATCGAAATGGAAATTATCGAAAAAAACTCGAAAGTCGAATGGCAAATAATATCGATATTGATGATAACGTACATCCGGTAAACAAATGAAGGCGCAGGCGCGCGAAGCGCGCACTAAACTCAGAAAACATATGCTAGTCCATATTATGAAAGGAGATGTTACGGTAAAATCGTATCGAAGTCGAAATTATCGAAAATATCTCGAAAGTCGAATGGTAAATAATATCGATATTGGTGATGACGTACATCCGGTAAACAAATGAAGGCGCAGGCGCGCGAAGCGCGCACTAAACTCAGAAAACATATGCTAGTCCATATTATAAAAGGAGATGTTACGGTAAAATCGTATCGAAATCGAAAATATCGAAAACATCTCGAAAGTCGAATGGAGAATAATATCGATATTGATGATGACGTACATCCGGTAAACAAATGAAGGCGCAGGCGCGCGAAGCGCGCACTAAACTCAGAAAACATATGCTAGTCTTATTCTAAAAGAGATAGCATGTCATGAAGTTGTCTCATATTGAAACATCTCGAAAGTTGTCACAGAGATTATAAGGGAGATTGCTAACGCCTTAACGAATGTTTCAACATGGGATCCCCTGGGGTGAGATTATGCGCGTTTAGGGTACCCTAAAGCCTTATTTTTTCTTTGCCATAAGGGGGCGTTTTTCGGCAATTTTTGGTGAGATTTCCGAACGTTTCATGCCGACATTACCGACTGTTGACGGGGTGCGCGCGGCGAATTAGTGTGGTGGATGGGGATGCGCGCGATGGCGGCTGAAAACGGCGCATGCTCCGAGATCCCCCTCCTCGACAATTCTGGCAGAAAACGTTCCGAAACACGACGAAGTCAACCCGAAAAGCTCTCCCTGGTGGCAAAGAAAAAATAAGGCTTTAGGGTACCCTAAACGCGCATAATTCCACCCCTGGTGGTGGAGCCGGCAATAAATGTTGCGGCTGAGAGGTGCGATAAAACAGGGCGCACATTCGGCGGCGGCCAGAGAGGTCGATAAGATAGAGATATTGTTTTTTAATCCAGTTTTACTATTTTTATTATTTTCAATTACAATTTAACATGAAATTAATTTCTCAAAAATTTGGACATTTTAAAAAATAGTTGAAGGTTCAAAACTTTTCGAACTATAAAAAAAAAATTAATTCGACTCTCTCTCTCTTGCCCTCGCATGTTGTCTCTACTCGCGCTCCGTCATTTCTCGGAATGGTGGATTAAATAATTATTTTAAATCGCGTTTCGAAAATGGCAAAAAATATGTTTATTATTTTTTTGGAGTTGATGTGATGAACTCGGAAAGAGCAATAAACATTTTTTTTGCCATCTTCGAAAAGCGAATTAAAATAACTATGAAATATGTAGATTTCATAGTTATTTCAATTCGCGTTTTGAAGATGGAAAAAAATATGTTCATTTTTTTTTGGAGTTTATGTGATGAAAGAACTTTTTCCTCGTTATGAAATTGAAAATTTTTGGAATTTTCATAATTTTCGCATTATTGCAATTCGGAAAATTAAAACTGCGATTAACCATTTTCAGCGAATTCAATCGCAATAAACTTTTTTTTCCTTTAAATTTTCGGAATCGCAATAATTTTAGAATTATGGAAAATTTTGAAAAATTTCAATTTTTCAACATTAAAAAAGTTCTTTCATCACATAAACTCCGAAGGAAGTAATAAACATATTTTTTGCCATTTCCGAAAAGCGAATTAAAATAGTTATTTAACTCACCATTCCGAGAAATGCCCGAGAGCGAGTAGGGACATCATGTGAGTGCAAGAGAGAGAGTGAACAAATTGACTTTCACGCGCGAAGGGTTGATTTTCTCCCGATTTTCTTGGTTTGCCCTTCGGAGTCGGTAAATTTCCGTTCTCCCTGTCTTTTGGCGATTTCGACAAAAGAAAGTAAGGAAAAAAAAAATTTTGATCACAAATTTTTTACTGTTTTGCAAAATCTCAAAATTTTTTGAATTTTTTTTTGTCGATAGGATTTGATGTCAAAGTTGCCATTAAACTAGAGAAACATTTTCCACAATCCCCGGAAGGCGATCGGAAATAAACTGACGGAAATGTCACCCTTGCGCTTGAAGGTGGACTCGCTTAGTGTCTCTCTCGCACACGCCTGTGTTCCCAATACTCTTTCTCCGTCAATTCTGGGAATGGTGGGTTTCGTATTTCATTTCATCCATGATCCGAATAATGTAGATACGTTGTTGATTTTTAGCGAATTTCATCACGATCGACTTTTTACATGAATTCTCTTAAAATGTTCAAGAATTTTTCAATTTTCACAATTTCTATAATTCCCCGATGATTGCAATTTGACAAATTTGAGGAGAATCATAGTCGATCGTGATAAAATTCCCTAAAAATTAACAATGTTCATTCTTCATCATTCGAAACACGGATTAAAGGAAGTAAGAACTCCACCATTCCTGGAATTGACGGAGAGGGAGTATTGGGAGCAGGCGAGTGCGAGAGAGACACTCAACAAATTCACCTCCAGATTATTTTTGACCGCCTTAAATATTTCTTCAGTTTATTGGTAACTTTGACATGAAATCCTATAGAAAACAAAAATTTCAAAAAATTTTCAAAATTTGTTTTTCCTCAAAATTTGGTTTTTCACAAAATTTTGAACATTTTTCGAAATTTTTTTTTCGATAGGATTTGATGTCAATGTTACCAATAAAAAGATGAAACATTTTCAACAATTCTCAAAAGGCGGTCGAAAATAATCTGGAGCTGAATTCGTTGAGTGTCTCTCTCGCACTCGCCTGCTCCCAATACTCCCGCTCCATCAATTCCTGGAATGGTGGAGTTCTTACTTCCTTCAATCCGCGTTTAGAATGATGAAGAACAAACATTGTTAATTTTTAGGGAATTTTATCAGGATCGACTATGATTTCTCCTCAAATTTGTCGAATTGCAATCATCGGAGAATTATAGAAATTTTGAAAATTGAAAAATTCTTGAACATTTCAAGAGAATTAAATAGCTGATCGTGATGAAATTCGCTAAAAATAAACAACGTATCTACATTATTCGGATCGTGGATGAAAAGAAATACGAAACCTACCATTCCCAGAATTGACGGAGAAGGAGTAGGGATTAAGAACAGGCGTGTGCCAGAGAGACCCGAAGCGAGTCCAACTTCATCAAGCGCAAGGGTGATTTCTTTCAGATTATTTCCATTCGCCTTTCGGGGATTGTGGAAGATGCTTCTCTAGTGCAATGGCAATTTTGACATCAAATCCTATCGACAAAAAAAAAATTAGAAAAATTTGGAAATTTTGAAAAAAAAAAATTTATGAAATTTTCTGTTCTCTCGTCAAAATTGCAAAAATGATGAAAAAAAAGAGAATGCACTGACTCCGAAGGGCAAACCGACAAAATCAGGAAAAAATCTGCCCTCGCGCGTGAAGGTGGATTTGTCAATTCTCTCTCTTGCTCTCGGATGTTGTCCCGAATCGCGCTCCGTCATCTCTCGGAATGGTAAATTTCATAATTATTTTAATTCTCGTTTCGGAAATTGCGAAAAATATATTTATCACCTCCTTCGGAGTTTATGGGATAAAGGAACTTTTTTTTTATGTTGAAGAATTAAAAATTTTCAAAATTTTCATAATTTTAAAATTATTGCAATTCCGAAAATTTGAAGGAAAATAAATAGTTTATTTCAATGAAATTCGTTGAAAATGGTTAATCACAGTTTTAATTTTCCGAATTGCAATAATAGGAAAATTCCAAAAATTTCCAATTTTTGAACGAGGAAAAAGTTCCTTTATCACATAAACTCCAAAAAATAATGAACAGATGTTTTCAATTTGGTAACTTCACTTCATAACTGTCGGATTTTGATGATTCATTTTTAAATACTGGGAATAACATTCGCAAGAAAAGTGCCTTAGAGCCAGAGTGTGAATTTTGTTTATAAACAAAATACCCCTTGGAGCGGTTAGTTTCGTTTAAAATATCTCGGAAACTGTTGAGAAGTTATCGAGACATGCAGTGTGAAAAAGTTGCGTAATTTAATGAAGAATGAATTGGCGTTTGATTTTTGTCTTTACGAACAATAGTTTTTGAGTTATGGTCATTTGTTTGTCAGCGCGCAACGATCCGCGCGCTTCGTACTATAAACAAATGGCTGTAAATGACCCTAAAATTGATATTTCAATTGTATTTTTTTCTACTTGAAGAAGATTTGAACCGCATACTCTCACATTCTGTATTAATTTTTTCCATTGATTTTCATTATTTTTGATGAAAAATAATTAATTTTCAGAGTAGTCTTCCAACAGGATTATTTTTATAATAACATAGTTTTTTTTTTTATATATTGGTTCGAAAAGTAGTTAATTATTAACATTCGTTCGGAAAATCTAAAATTTTCAGTATATTAGAATAATAAATGTATTAAGGAATATTGAAAGCTTGGAGCAGCTCGGAGTGAGGTTAGGTGAACAAATTTGTTTGAAGTCTCGAAAAGTGATGGAAAAATTGGCATAAACCCTCAGATTAATTTGATATGATAATTAAAAGGTTTATGCAGTGTTCTTGATGTCACTTTATGATCGTCAATGATTTTTTATAAAAATTGTTGGAGATAACCTAGCACTGGGCGGTCACGCAAGAGGGAGTGAGATACACAGGGGATTAGAAAGAGATAGTTGTCGTGCAATCATCTGTTGAAATTTATTGTGCAATACATCCACGTGAAAAGTTGGCGGAATCAATGAGGAATTGTCGACTGAATATCGCTTTTCCACGTGGTATGTTTTTTTTTAAGGGTCGAAGGTAAATTTTTTTTATGGGCAAATAACTTCATGTAAAAATCATTGAATTTTATCCCACTCCCATTTGACCGTGTATATTTTTAATTAATCATATTTTTTCCATCCAACGTGACAAATTTATCAAAAAATTTGATAAAATGGAAAGAAAAGTGCTTTTCCAGGTGAATTTAACTCAGTAGGGGGTCGATAGTGGAGGCTAAAGCTTTCAATGTTCCTTAACTGAAGTCATTCACTCTCGGTCTGTCCGCTGCAGGAGCAAGAGAGACATCGCTATGAAAGTCTCTGCGTGAGCCAGAGACGCTCGATCTTTTCGAGCGTTCTCGCCATTCAAACATGCAGATAAGATGTTTAAAAATTGAAATTATAGATTATTATCATTGAGACTATTGGAAAAACTATTGGCCTTGCATTTCAATTTTTTGTCATCTTATTTTCTGCTTATTGATGTAGATGAGCCGTTCATCATAACAAATTGCATTTCTATTATTGTAAAATTTCATCAAAAATTTAAAAAAAAAATTACAAAAATCAGTTGACTGGTCAATTCACGGGTTGAACGTTCTAAGCTCAAAATCGAGGAGTTGATTCAAGGGTCAAACGGTCTGAGGAGACGCTGAAAAGCCTATTCAAGGATCAAACGGACTAGAGGGGAGGCTCGGAAGTTGATTCGAGAATCAAATGATCTAGGGTCGAAGCTGAGGAGTCAATTTGAGGGTCAAAGGGTCTAGAGGAGAGACTTGGAGGTAGATTCAACGGTTAAACAGTCTAGAGTGGAAGCTTGGACGTCAATTTAAAGGTCAAACAGTTTAGAGGGAACGCTTAGATAACGATTCAAAGGTCAAACGAGCTAGAGGGAAAGCTGAGGACTATGCTATGACTGATATCGTTTATAATTCATAAAGGGTGGGATTAGGGTTACATTAACAAAAGATAATTAATATTTTTCAAAATTCATTTTCATGCATTACTTTCAATTTCCATTCTATGTGGATCATTTGATTCTTGAATCAACTTCCGAGCTTCCCCTCTAGCCCGTTTGATCCACGAATTGGCTTTTCAGCCTCTCCTCATATCGTTTGACCCTCGAATCGACTCCTCAGTTTTGAGCTTAGAACGTTCAACCCGTGAATTGACCCGCCCACTGATTTTTGTTAATTTTTTTTTTAATTTTTGATGAAATTTTACAATAGAAATGCGATTTGTTATGATGAACGGCTCATCTACATCCATAAGCAGAAAATGAGATGACAAAAAATGAAATGCAAGGCCAATATTTTTTCCAATGTCTCAATGATAATAATCTATAATTTCAATTTTTAAACGTTTTATTTGCATGTTTGAATGGCGATAATGCTCGAAAAGATCGAGTGTCTCTGTCTCACGCAGGGACTCTGATAGCGATGTTTCTCTCGCTCCTGCAGCGGACTGACCGAGAGTGAATGACTTCATTTAATATATTTATTGTCCTAATATACTGAAAATTATTAATAACTTAATAGTAATTCAATATTAATTATTTAATACTTTTTGAATCAGTATATAAAAAAAAAACTATGTTATTATAAAAATAATCATGTTGGAAGACTACTCCGGAAAGTAATTAGTTTTCATCAAAAACTTAATGAAAATCAATGGAAAAAATTAGTAAAAAATGTGAGAGTATGCGGTTCAAATCTTCTTCAAAGGGGAAAAAAATACAATTGAAATATCAATTTTAGGTTCACTTACAGCCATTTGTTTATAGCACAGAGCGCGTGCATCGTCGCGCGCTGACAAACAAAGGATTATAACTCAAAAACTGTTGTTCGTAAAGACAATAATCAAACGCCAATTCATTGTCTTGATAAAATCTCAACAGTTTCCGAGATATTTTAAACGAAAGTGACCGCTCCAAGGGGTATTTTGTTTATAAACAAAATGCACACCCTGGCTTAAGGCTCTTTTTTCCCGGATGTCATTCCGAGTATTTAGAAAAAAAATCATGAAAATCCAACACTTATGAAGTAAAGTTGCCAACAAACTCGTTTTTAAATCCTCACCGACTGGACAATCCATCATTTCTCGGAATGGTGGATTTCATGATTATTTTAATTCGCGTTTCGAAGATGGAAAAAAATATGTTCAATTTTTTTAAAGTTTATGTGATAAAAAAACTTTTTCCTCGTTAAAAAATTGAAATTTTTTGGAATTTTCATCATTTTTCTATTATTGCAATTCAGAAAATGAAAACCGCGATTAACCATTTCCAGCGAATTTAATCGAAATAAACTATTCATTTTCCTTCAAATTTTCGGAATTGCAATAATTTTAAAATTATGAAAATTTTCCATTCTTCAACATAAAAAAAAAGTTCTTTTACCACATAAACTCTGAAGGAGGTGATGAATATATTTTTCGCAATTTCCGAAACGAGAATTAAAATAATTATGAAATTTACCATTCCGAGAGATGCACTCAAAAAAAAATCTACCTGATTCAAGTCGATAATGTACCTGATTCAAGTAGGATGACTCTACCTCAATCAATCCGATTTTTCGACCTACCGTAAGTAGAAAATCGGATTAATTCAGGTAGAAAGACGTCAGTCCGTTGTTCGACCTGATTCAAGTCGAAAAAATCTACCTCTTTTAGGTCGAAAACCTACTTAACTTAGATCGAAACTGTACTTATTTCAGGTCGAAAATCTACTTAAGGTTGTTGCCCCGTGGTTAAAATACTCGACATTTCCTAATGAAATTTTTATCGTAGATAGCTCAAAGGATTACCTATAAAATGAGCACAGACTGATTGTTTCAACTCGCCTCTGTCGTGAGATATAATTTTTTCCTTTTAATACGTCGATAAAGGCAATTTCACCTTTTTTATTCTTTTTAAAATCAACTACTCGAGAACTTTTTTTAAAAAAACACAGTGTAGAACTAGTGTCAACCAATTAGCCACTTTCCAAATCGGGTTTGTACGGGGTTTCTGGTTGTAACAAACCACGAATTGGTTTGTTACTCCCCTATCCCTTAACATGGATCAGCGCCACCATCGGCCATTCTGACGTTTTTTTGGAGATTGGCTCATTTACCAAAAAAAAATCGAGTCGAAAAATCGCTTCATACCCGAGAAATAATTTGACAAAGTCGTGTTTTTTGCCAAAGTGGGCGGGACATTGGATTTAGTACACCCGACGCGGCAGCAACGCAGCTACCGAAGCCATCGAAGAGAGAGACAGACTATGCATGAGAGAGCCTACGCATGGTTGCCACGATCGACACCATTCAGCGTTAGCTGTATGCGCACGTATTGATGCACAGTCTATTCATGTTTGAACTTTGGTAAAAGTTTTCGGTTTGATCCGGGCGCTCTGTTTAGCGGGATACCAGCGCTCAGCGTCAAAAATTTTGACGCTGTACCTCTCGGGACAACACCCTTAACTTAGGTCGAAAATATACTTGCCAAACTTGTCAGGTTTCAGAATCCGTGAAAAATGATCCTGATGATGATAAAATAGTAAAACCATCAGCAATTGTTGATGCTAATGATCTTAAATCACCAGGGAGAATTAATATCGATCAAGGAGAGACATCAGATGCTAAAAATGCTCAATCAGCTGATGCTGATGACAACAGAACTAACAGAAGTGTGTCTCTGGATTCGGATTCGAATGAGGCAATGGATATTGATGACAGGGGATCTGATTCTGATGAATCTAGTAGAGAAATCAGTGGAAAAACTGTAATTAAAAAGAACATTGAAATTGACTGTTTTGGATCAATTCCAGAAGAAATATTACTACAAATAATACTACAAGTAATATTACTTTTTGTTAAGTCAAAAATATTATTAAGTCCGGAAGATTTTATTTCACCTACTACCAAGGGAGAAGAACAGCAGCTTGATGAAGCATTTGAAAGTATTGAGAATGAAGATATTGAAGCGAAAAATTTGAGAATTGATGAAATTGAAGAAAATTGAGACTAAAAACGAAATTTCTCCTCCGATATCAGAAGAAATTGAGAGAAGAATTGAAAAATCTGAAGATATTTCATTAAAGCTTGATGAAAATCGTAAAACTGTTGATGAAAATTAATCAAAAAGCGAGGGGCTGGGAACTCTTTGCAGTCATGTGTCACTAGCCCCTGAAATCAATTTGCAGTCATGCATGAAATCAATGAAATCGGTGATATCACTGAAATCACTGAAATCTCATGATTTCAAACCATGAAGTCATTTCTTGAAGTCACAATGAATTCATTCGTAGTCAATGTAATCATGTGAAATTGAAGAAATCACAATATGCATGTGATGACTCTCAAATCTCGCTTTACCTCCACAAAGCAAAATTATCATGTAGGAGACTGGTGTCTATTCAAAGAAAATTATTAGGAGACATGTTTATTAGGATTAATACTGAACTTTGCGAATGCAAGAGGAAAAACATTGAATTCAACTCTTGTCTATTCTTTTCCGCGACTTCTGAGTTGCCGGGCAGCTATTTTAAATAATTGTTATGCGCTACAGCGCTTACTGGACGCTCGTCGCGCGCGTTAGCGTGCATGATGCCCTAGTAAAATCAATAATTCTGATAAATAATTCTTCAGTTTCAATTATTATTTCAGTTTGGTGAAATTTTTGTGATTTCAATGATGTAGAAGTCATTGATTTTAGTTTGATGAAGTCAATGAAGTCATGATGAGTCATGAAATCACTAATAATCAAGGTTGCAATCACTGAAATCATAAATTCAATGAAGTCATTGAAATCACCCTTGACTGCATTTAGCAGTCATGTGTCACTCGACCTTGGAGTTCCCAGCCCCTCGTCAAAAAATGAAATAATTGATGTAGAAATTGAAAAATCTTTAAAAACTGAAGAAAATGAAGAAATTATTGGATTAAAAACAGAGGAGAGTCCAGAAATTACCCGGAAAACTGATGAATAGTTTCTGGTACATATATCAGAAGGGAAAAACATATCAGTAACAACTGCTTTTACGAAGCAGAAAAATACTTGAATCAAGTCGAACTCTTCCTGATTCAAGTCCATGATCTACCTGAATCAAGTCGAACTCTGCTTGAATCAAGTCGGACGAACTACCTGATTCAAGTAGAATTCTACCTGATTTGCGTCGCTAATCGAACTGAAATTTTTTGTCGACTTGATTTAAGTCGATAAATCGACTTGAATCAAGTCGAAAATCTACCTGATTCAGGTAGAAATTCGTCAGGTAGAAAATTCTACCTAAATCAGGTAGATTTTTTTTTGGGTGTGACGGAGCGCGAGTCGGGACAACATGCGAGAGCAGGAGAGAGTTGACAAATCCACCTTCATGCGCGAGGGCAGATTTTCTCCTGATTTTGTCGATTTGCCCTTCGGAGTCAGTGCATTCTCTTTTTTTTCATCATTTTGCACGAGAAAACAGAAAATTTCATAAATTTTTTTTTTTTTTTCAAAATTTCCAAATTTTTCTAATTTTTTTTTGTCGATAGGATTTGATGTCAAAGTTGCCATTGAACTAGAGAAGCATCTTCCACAATCCCCGAAAGGCGAATAGAAATAATCTGAAAGAAATCACCCTTGCGCTTGATGAAGGCGGACTCGCTTAGTGTCTCTCTCGCACACGCCTGTTCCCAATACTCTTTCTCCATCAATTCTGGGAATGGTGGGTTTCATATTTCATTTCATCCATGATCCGAATAATGTAGATACGTTGTTGATTTTTAGCGAGTTTCATCACGATCGACTATTTATATTAATTCTCTTGAAATGTTCAAGAATTTTTCAATTTTCACAATTTCTATAATTCCCCGATGATTGCAATTTGACAAATTTGAGGAGAAATCATAGTCGATCGTGATAAAATTCCCTAAAAATTAACAATGTTTGTTCTTCATCATTCTAAACACGGATTGAAGGAAGTAAAAGAACTCCACCATTCCAGGAATTGATGGAGCGGGAGTATTGGGAACAGGCGAGTGCGAGAGAGACCCTCAACAAATCGACCTCCAGATTATTTTCGACCGCCTTTTAAGAATTGTGGAAAATTTTTCTGCTGTTTATTAGTAATTTTGACATCAAATCCTATCGAAGAAAAAATTTTCAAAAAAATTCCAAAATTTTGAGAAAAATCAAATTTGTAGTGAAATTTTTTTTTTCGTCACACTATGCAAGAAAAGTAACTTTTCGACACGCTCCGCTTCGCTTCGCGTGCCTGAAAAGTCCCTTTCCCGCACATTGTGATGAAATAGTATATTTCGTAACAAGTGCACAATAGTAGATTTCGTCCCTGAGGCCGTGAAGAGCTTTTCTGGCGATTGTGAGTTTGTTGACTGAGGCGAAGCCGAGGATTACAAACAAAATCGCCAGAAAAGTTGTTTGCGGCCGAGTGGCGAGCAATATTTTTTGTTATTTGGCGCGCAGTGGCCATAAAACGTCGCCTTACGGACCGAGTGACAAAATAGTATATTTCGATACAAGTGCGGAAAAGTGCTTTTTGACTTGTAGGAGATTTATAGCACGAGCCGAAGGCGAGTGATATAATCCTACAAGTCAAAAAACACTTTCCCCACGAGTATCGAACAACATTTTTCATCACAATGTGTTAAAAAGGGACTTTTGAGGCATGCGAAGCGAAGCGAAGCGTGCCTGAAATAGTAGATTTCGTCACTAGGCCGTGAAGAACTTTTCTGGCGATTGTGATTTTGTAGGCCGAGGCGAAGCCGAGGATTACAAACACAATCGCTGGAAAAGTTGTTTGCGGCCGAGTGGCGAACAAAATTTTTTGTTATTCAGCCCGTAGGCTGGGTTTTATGGCCGCGCAGCGGCCATAAAGCGTCGCCTTACGGACTGAGTGACAAAAAGTCACTTTTTGGCACAGCGTGATGAAAAAGTTATTCTTGGCGCGTGG
The DNA here is from genome assembly GCA_035578325.1 of Coelinius sp. EB29. Taxonomy (NCBI): domain Eukaryota; kingdom Metazoa; phylum Arthropoda; class Insecta; order Hymenoptera; family Braconidae; genus Coelinius; species Coelinius sp. EB29. The sequence goes on along the minus strand of JAOZGT010000028.1, from coordinate 194,194 downwards.
GAGGTTTATAGCATGAGCCGAAGGCGAGTGGTATAATCTCACAAGCCATTTCGATACTTTCTTTCGTCAAAATTGCCGAAAGATAGAAAAAAACGGAAATCACCGACTCCGAAGGGCGAATCAAGAAAATCAAGAGAAAATTAACCCTTGCACGTAAAGGTCGATTTGTTCACTCTCTCTCTTGCTCTCGCATGATGTCCCTACTCGCGCTCCGTCATTTCTCGGAATGGTGCATTTCGTAATTATTCTAATTCACTTTTCGAAGATGACATAAATTATATTTATTGCTCTTTCGCAGTTGATGTAATAAAAGAACTCTTTTCTTGTTTAGAAATTGAAATTTTTTTAAATTTTCATAAGTTTCTCATTATTGCAAATTGGAAAATTGCAAATCTGATTGTTCATTATTATTGAATTTAATCGAAGTCGATTATTTATTTTTCTTGAAATTTTCCGGACTGTAATACTTTTAAAATTATGAAAATTATCAATTTCTGAACAAGACAAGTAGTTCATAGGCTCCTATGTGGCAGGAGTGAATGCGGCAGCAGCTGAACGTTTAACAAAATATGTAATTATAACTCGCATTTCTTTTCGTTTCTACCAATTTAATTGGTAATATGCTTCCGAATGGATCTCAAATCACTGTAATATCGTGTGATATTACAGACCAAAAAAAACATTAAATTCGGTCCACCAGTTTGAATTTAAGTATTGAAAGTTGAATATCTTCGAAACCTATCAGTCGATTTGGTTCATCCACAATACGGACCTTCATTATCATAAGAACTAACACCCTACCTAGTTTGAACTTTTTTTTCCTGTTATTTCTGAAGTTATCGTGCTAATAGGTGAAAAATAGAAAATGGGCAATATCTCAAAAATTTTCAATGAACGGGTATACATATTATGATTGATCTGGATAGAAGACATCGAGACAAATATTTTGAAAAAAAAAAAAATTCAATCGGATAGATACTTTAGAAGATATTTGAGAAAATAATTTTATACATAAAGTTGAATATCTTCAAAACCTCAATACCGACCTTTATTTTCGTAAGACCTAAAATCCCACCAAGTTTGAAATTTTTTTTACTGTTATTTCTGAAGGTATTGTGCGAACAAGGAATTTAGGTGAAAAATGGAAAATTGGCAATATCTCGAAAACTTTCAATGAACGGGTACACATATTATAATTGATCTGGGTAGAAGACATCACGACGAATATTTTGAAAAAAAAAAAATTCAATCGGTTAGATAGTTTAGAAGATATTTGAGAAAAACGATTTTCCGATAAATGGCTGTATCTCAGGAACCTGTTGACCGATCCGGTTGTAATTTGGCACAGAGTTGCATCTCAATAATACCAATTATCAGCCAAAATTTCAAATTTTTTCGAATGAATTTTATTCTTTTAGTGTTGTATTTTCTAAAAAATAATTGACTAAAATTCAAATTATCACACACACACATGCAGACATTTTCTAAAAATATCATTTCTCCACGTTTCATACCATTCTACATCATTTTCAGCCAAAATTGGAGAAAGTCAAAATCCGACGAAAACAATTCTTCCATTCGGAAGCAAAAAGAGTTCTTTTATCACATAAACTTCAAAACAATAATGAACGTATTTTTGCCATCCTCGAAATGCGAATTAAAATAATTATTTAACTCATCATTCCAAGAAATGACGGAGCACGAGTAGGGACATCATGCGAGAACAAGAGAGAGAGAGGAGACAAATCCACCTTCACGCAGGAGTGAAATTTGTCAATTTCCGAATTTAGGGAAACGACAAAAATTTTGAGAACATCAAATTCACACCGCGACCACGTGAATTCACTTGGAATATGTTTGAGGATGCCCCCCGGAACCTGTGCGCAGAAATCTTCTCCCTGGGACCGGTACCTCGGGGGTAGAAAGGGTGAAATCTGTCAATTTTCGGATTTCGGGAGATGAACAAAATCCTTGAAAAATCATATTCACACCGTGACCGGTCAAATCATGATCAATTACTGCGGTTATGACGGGTAATTAGACTTTTATTCATCTTAAGGCTGATATAAAAAAAAACTAGGTGAGCGTTGTTGGTCGCTCGCAAGCTCGCTCCCATGGTGTGTGTGACCCGATCGGGCCACACAAAAAACTTCCCGGTTTAGCTACTCGCGCCAACAATTCGATGAGATCCGTTATGAAGGAATGAAAAAATTGTGATAAAATGGTACTTTTTTCACTTTGTTTATCTAGAACTCAAAACAAATCAACAAAAGTCGAAAATCACACGGAGAAAAAAATACGGTAAAAATTCGGGTGCTAGCACGGTAAAATGGGTGCAATCGCCAAGCACCTGGAATGTTCCTATGTAGCACCAGAAAAATTCCTATAATCACGAGAAAAATTCATATAAATACGAGAAAAATTCCTACAAATATATGAAAAATTACTGTAGTTACACAGAAAAAAAAGAACCAGATTATATTTGGTTTGCCACCGGGTTTTCACTGGGTTAGACCGTAATGTGGGGGAACTCCGTTGTTATCCCGGCGGAGCGCCTGTGAAGATCCGAAGATATACATTATACATCGAAAACCCGGAGATCTCAGGATTTTCAACAATTTTTTTCACTCGAAGTGCGCCCTTCGTGTGAATCTTAGGATATTTACGGGTTTCTTTTTCTCCGTGTACAGGAAAATTCCAGGTGCTTGGCGATTGCACCCATTTTACCGTGCTAGCACCTGAATTTTTACTGTATTTTTTTCTCCGTGCACAACGAAATCTCTACTGGAGATTTAATTAGATCTTAATAACCCGTAGATATTCCATTTGGGTGATGGATTACCTCGATCGCAATATTTGCTTATGAAAAATCAGTGACTAACATCTCCACGAGTTCTGTGTTTCATATTTTTCGCGAAAATTAGAAAAACTATCAGATCGATTCCATCCAAAATCTAATCAGCGCTAAATTGCATGAAGACGCATCGATTTAAAAAAAAAAAAAATTGAATCGGACTATTTGTTCCCGAGAAATTGTTGACGAAAAATTTCGCCACATACACCGAACATACATATGCACACACACACACACATACATACAGACATTTTTTTTAAAATGGTCCAAAACGATTGTGGAGACCTTGAAACGTGAAGATATGTTGAAAAATGGATTTTCGATTTTCGGGGTGATTACAATAACTTCCCTCCCCGGGAAGTTAAAAAATGATTGATACCGGAAAGTTTTTGCTGTTACTCGTAACGGTTCACTCCCACATCAAGGCACCGTATATTAGTAACCGCGTCCACCAATGGTGATGAGAAAAAATTTTTTTTTGTAAAAAAAAATATAAATTCCAAAATTTGTAAAAATTCTACAATTATTCAATTATTCACACTAGGTTGGTCGCGCTATGGTCATTTCCCCGCACTTTTTTCATTTCTCGTTATAAAATAAAATAAACGCATTGAAAAAATCTGAAAAATGTAACATCTCATCTTGAAGTGTATAGAAATCCCATCTATAAAGACTTCGATTAAAAATATTTCCAATTATGAAATATTGAAAGGTTTCGGTTGAAACTCCCGTGGTCTGCCCGGCGTATTACGGAGCCACAGAGCGCTGAATTCTTTAAAAAACTGCTCAACTTTAAAATGGAGTAAATAATTAATTATGATATCGATAATGGAAATTTTCATTATATTTCATTGATTCTACCGTAAAATCCATTGTCAAATTTTTTCATAATTTTCCGATGAATTTTCATAACACTTTTCTTGATGCGGGGAAATGCTCATGGCGCAACCAACGGCGTTCGGGAGTTTAGCGCGACCAATATAATGTTAAAAAGCGGATTGAAATCGTAAGAAAAGTCTTCATTGTGGGAAATTATGAAGAGTAGTGGGGTAATTTTTCAAAAAGTTGGAAAATGTTAAAAATTTCCATTTTCTCGAAAATGTTATTCGAAAAGTTCCGAAGTTTTGACAATTTATAAAATTTCAAAATTTCATTCATCAATGTGAAAAATTCTATATTGAATTGCAATTCTAGTTTATCGTGGAAATTGTTGTCTCGAATACAGAATACGCGAAAAATAATAAAACTATACAATAAAAAAAAATAAAGAATAAAATATCTCATCGGAATGTGAGAAACATTTCTTCTTTATCGACCTCTTCAGCCGCACGCGCTACTTTATCCATAGAATGCTGTATGGATTTGCGCCCTACCGTATCGGCTCTCTAGTTGTCAGGCGCCACCGCTATGAACCGCATGACGAAGTGTTCCGGTAAGCGCTAGCAATCTCCCTTATAATCTCTGGTTGTCACACTCATTCCTCATCGTCAAAAGAAAGTGCGTCAGGTTCAAAATTTTCAACGCGCACGAAAGCGCGCCCTTCATCGGCTCGTTATCGAAAAAATGAGAGCAAGTGTCAAAATAGACAATTCGACTGTACACGGTTCGAGGAGCTAAATCACTTTGCTGCACATCCTTTTTTCGATGTGTCAATAGGTTTTTATGGTCAATCTTTCGATTGTAATTCCATCAGGGGGTTCTGGAGAAGCATTTGAAAAATTAGCAGAAGCCGGGAATTTTTCTTCCGTGTGCTTATAGGTTTGTTCATGAATTATGAAAATCTGAATATTCTATGTATTTTTATGGTTAGCCATCCAAACGCAGCTCGATATTTAGTATCAGAAGGGGCAGCCTCTGCGATAATTTCGTGAGAGCGAGCTAGAAACCGACCTCCTATCCCAGCTACGATGCTCGACATGGATGAAGTTCTACGTAACTATCGTTTCACGCAAGATATGTACCGAGGACAGGTGTATATACCAAACCAACGCGATGGTGATGCCGTAGTGCAGATCTTCATTGAAGAAACCATGCTCCAGCGATTGAACAATGCACGTCATCTGCATTTCGATGGCACATTCAAGGTGACACCATTCTCTCCGCGTGTGTCTCAGCTTCTGGTGATTCACATGCGGGTAGCGAATACGGTAAGTACATATGTTGACTTGTCGGTCACCTTTTTGGAATCAGAGAAAAATGAGTGACAAGGCAGGCAGAACAAATAAGAATGCATTTGTCATATGTCAATCTTGAGTTGGGATTTTTTCTCCTGTTTCAAAAATTCAATGATTGGTCGGGTGCACTGATAATAGCTTCTCAGTGCTCTTTCTCATTTATCAATATGGTTATAATCCCTATTAAGAGATTCGCTGCGGTGTATATGTACTGATGCAAAGGCGTACCGAAGATTTATATGCCGCAGTGATGAGGAGAATCAAACAACTCGCTCCAGGTTTACAAGATACACTTCGGACTGCAGTGACAGATTTTGAAGGGGCATTAGTCAGTGCCATTGCTGCAGAATTTCCTAATGCTACTCGCACTGGATGCAGCTTTTACTTTCGACAGGTAAAATGCGCGAACATCTGTGGATATTTATTGCCAGAAATAGTGATAGTATCTGGCAATCGAAATACTATTTAACGCACGTTCAACAATTGTAGTGAAGTATAAAATCTATTGATTTTTCATAGGCAACTTTAAGATATTGGCATCGCTGTGGGCTCTCAAATGCCCCAAGAGATGCTTTATATAAAAGTTGGGCTCTGTCACATACTCCACCTGAGCATTGGAATACAAGTTTACAGATAATATTACGTCATTTGGATCAGATAACAGAACAATATCCTCAATTGCCACGCTCTGATTACACAATGTGTAATTCCACTGTGTAATTCTATGATGTGTAATCAAAAAATGAGTGTGTGTAATTCTAATTTTTATGTGTGTAATCGAAAAATGAGTGTGTGTAATTCTATTTGTTCGATGTGTAATTCTGAAGAAAAATTTAAAAAATGAGAAATAGCATATTTTTAATGTAAATCATTGTAATAAATATAGACCTCGAGTTAGACACAACAGGAGTATACTTATCTCAATGATCATTTTTCGAGGATAAATTAAAATCCACAAGCGCCATCGGCCATTCAGAAACCTCCAGTGGCTCAAAGACAAGCGTGTTCAAGAGCGGACAATAGCAGAGTGCTGGACACGTGGTTAGTTTTCCAAGGAAAGAGGGACATGTATATATTCCTCATGGAAAGGATGATGAGGAGGGGGGTGGAGAGTTTGGGGAGCTCGCTTCATCATTTAACCCTCTGACTCGAAATGCGTACTAAGTCGTACCTAGCCCCCTGGAGTGGGGACAACGCATTACAGTGCAAATGGCGCGTAGCGGGGAGAACGAATTTCGAGTCAGAGGGTTAATAGTCAACGACAGGATGATATTGATTCATAATATGGATGAGACCTTGGCAAACGGGGAGTGGACACACGCCGGAAAATTTTTCCTTTAATCCTCTTGGAAACCAAAAAATAATAATCGGGAATGACGGGTGTCATTTTGCCAATTATAATTTTTTTGTTTCCAAGAGAATTTGAGAAGAACTTTTCCGGCGGTGGTACAACTTGGAGGATAGCCCTGTAATGTGTAGAGGAAAAATTCTAAAGCTATAAAAACAAGCAGGTGTAGAGGTTATGCGGCTAAGGCTATGCAGCTATAGATATGCGTTATTTCCTTGCCATCAAAAAATTGATGGTGAGCTTCCGGATCTCATGTTTGGGGTTGAAAATCAGCTCTATCGGACAGTTAGTTCCAGAGATATTCAACTTTGTATGTAAACCGATTTTCTTCAATATCTCTGACACTAACTGTCCGATTGAGCTGATCCATACCAAACATGACAATCATAAGAGTCACATTTCCGTACCAAATTTCAAGTTGATTATCTTGATTTCTTCGAAAGTTAGAGCGATTACAATTATTTTCGGTAAAAACAGAAAAGTGGCTGTGACGTTATGAGTTTTACCCGGAGGTAAAACTCAAGATTAAAGGATATTGCTCTTGGTTGGTGATAGTATTGGGAACTCTAAAGCTCCCTTTCTAGCTATTATAATTATCCTTTAATCACTCTGCTCTCGGCTAACTTCGGCGGTGAGCTCACGGGGGGTTCGCTCACTCGGCGGGTGTCGGATGGAAGGATATGAAGGGTTAAGATATTCTTTCAATAAACACTCGCGTATTAATCGGTAAAAGCTACTTATATATTGTTCAATCAGATGTTCGATTACACTCGGATGTTATGAGTGGGTTGGTATAACGCGGTGCTAATATATTTGACTCGACTCGGACTCTGACTCGTTTCTATCTTGTGTGGCCTAGAGCCTGAGCTCAGAGATCCGCTCTGTTCTGCTCCTATCCGTACTCTGATGCTTTCAGAGTCCTCAAAACTCGTCAAAGCCCCAGGTTGCTGAGCTAAGCAATCCCACGGTTTCCCGAGCTGGACTTGCAAAAACCGTGGGACTGCTTACCATGATGTCCAAATGACACCATGGAATTGCTGACCAAAATCTGGATGGCAGGAAAAGAGAAATCATATTTCTCATTCCTCTCATCCAGCTATTGTTTAACTTTTTCATTATTTAATAAATAAATCGACGTATTGGTCGATCCCAATACGTCACATGGCCATATCTCAAAAACTTTGTATCGACGGGTATACATATTTTGCTTGATTGAGATAGATAATATCAATATGAAGATTTTGAAAAAAAAAATCAAATCGGTGCAGTCGTTTATTGACGTCAAAAGATTTACAAACAAATCACTATTTCTCAAAAACTACTTGACCGATCAAGCTGAAATTTGGCACAGCACTAGCTTCAACTAATACAAACAATCTATCAAAATTTCACATTTTTTGGAAATGATTTTTTCAGTTAATTGTTAAATTTACGAAAAAGTGACCACCGAGTGGACACCCGCATATATAGACATTGGCTCCAAACTTCGTATTTTTACGTTTCAGACCATTCTACATCATTTCCGGCCAAAATTAGATATCCGGCCATATTATATGAATCGGGCACACAATTTCTGAAATATTGGAGAATTCTACATTCTCATATCCATTCGCCGTGAATGTCAACATATTTACATTTTAAACGGTGCATCGTCAATTAAATTCCAATCTCTAGTGCTAGGTTTAGATACAATTATATTATTGGTACGGCTATTTACACCAGACACGGTTCACGGGCTATGCATGGACTATATGATCACCGTGTCCCGTGGATATATTGTAACATTGTAAGCATGGACACGTGTCTGGTGGAAATAGTCACTTTGTTATATTATACTCAGGTTAAAATGAAAATTACTACTTTTCTCTACAATAATCATTCACATTTTGAATCAGGCACATTTATGCAAGACATATGAGTACGTATCTACGACATTATTTGGAGAGAAACATCCCAAGTGGGAAAAATATCAATCAAGTGTGCCCGATCTGAAGTAATGTCCAGGTATATTTTTCATGTTATAACTATAGTGCCTTTCCATTAGACATTCATGCACATAGAAATTACTCCAATTTCGGCGCTAGCACATTTAATTTTGAAGTTTAAAAAAAAACGCCCCTTTGTTATTACAAAAAAAAATCGAAGAATTCAGGCACTTATGCCCGTTTCACTCTAAGGCGACGATATATATTCAAATGTCCCCAAATTAATAAACTGTCAAAGGAAATATCAAAAATTTAGTTTATTTTTTATTTTTATTTCGATTTAATATACATGAGATATGAAGATATATCCACACTGAAATATTTTAATAATTATCCGATATTTTTAATTTACCATTGTCGTTACGTTGCTTGTAACAGAAATAAATTGAATTAATGATTAAAAACCTGGGAAAAATCCAGATATAAAAAATAATTAAATATGGAAAAAAATCATTTCCTAGAGCTCCCACGGATTTACGTTCATGGTTCATTACCTATGGAACGTTCTAGCATACAGCTGCTTCGAAACGTAGCTAACGCCTTCAAATCTAGGTTGATCCGGTATATTTCCGTCGGTTACTTCTACAGCGGTTCCCATTCCAGCTCGTGAGAAATGCAATTTCCGCCATATTATTCCGTTGGTGGGTTCCAGATCATAATCGCAAGGAGCGATAAGGGAACCATCGATGTGAAACTAAATGGAAGGTTCCGGTGGGAACATCTCTAGACCATTATCGATATCAATTCACTAGCATGTATTTTGGCGCAGTACATAGGATCGTTCCTGGGCGCTAACCTACCGAACGCGGGTATCCAACACCTTCCCGAGAAGTTGAATCCGAAATACTCCGACTAGCACCTTCTCCAAAGGTTCCCATTTACGTCTGTGGAATTATTATTTTCGCCATAATTCCTTATTCGAAGCGTACCAGATCGGAATATTAAGTCATGAGATCGGTACCATCGAGGTGAAATATGTAGAGAGGTTCATCTTGATACATATCCGAGACATTCTAGGCAGGTATAAAGAGAAATTGGAAATTAAATTAACGGGATTTTGGAGTAGTAAATTGCACGTTTTTATTCGTCAATGAATGCGTCGTTTCGCCGACAATTTCGGCTCCTTCAGGCTTCTTGACAACGTTCAGTCAGACTGTAAGTTATTAACTTGAAAAAAAAACGAAAACGAAGTTTTCTTTTAAAAAAATGCCAAGTAACCATTTTTACGCGTATTTGATTATCTTCTGGGCATTTGAAAAAAAAAACAAATGGACTAAAAAGCGCCAAGTCAGATATACTTACGAGAAAAAAATTAGTAGAGGCAGGACCAAGGGACTTGGCGCGGTTTTTTTCTATTGTCAAAATCACTGCTGAGCATCATTCGATCAATTCAATTTTAGCAGTACTTACTGAGAGCCTCGTCGTCTTCATCTTGTCAACCGCGCCAAGTACCTTGGTCCTGCCTCTACTAATTTTTTTCTCGTAAGTATATCTGACTTGGCGCTTTTTAGTCCATTTGTTTTTTTTTTTCAAATGCCCAGAAGATAATCAAATACGCGTAAAAATGGTTACTTGGCGTTTTTTTAAAAGAAAACTTCGTTTTCGTTTTTTTTTCAAGATTTCAGTAGTTTTTTCAAAATGAGTCCATAAAGAGAATCCTTTCTTCCGTACTGCTCTTCGGCAAAGCGCGAATTATTACGGAAAAATGTTGCCTGGGCCGTCGTTATGAGGTTAGAAGATTTTTTACTCATGGGGAGTTGGTGGGCCGCGCTGGAGAGGAAAATATTTTTTTTTTGTGTCATACGATTTTTGTGAATTTTCGAGAAGTCTGCGTTGTTTATTTTTGTATTTCCGTATAAATACTCATCGGAAAAATGAATCAATAGATTATGAGTTTTTGCAATCGTTTTATCATTTTAATCCTTTTAATTGAAAAAAATTATCCTAAAATTGTAATTTCGTATTCATTATTTTGCGATTATTTCGAGAACTAGTGGTTTTACATGAAAATGTTAACAGACCTTTTTTGTTTAAATTTCATTCTCTACAAAAAAGGTCTTTTGAGATTTTTCTTTAAATTCAATTTTTGCTGAGATATTTGTTAAATAATAAATGAAAAACCCAACAAAAAATTTATAAAATGAATTCATCTTTATTACAATGACAAAAATACAAAATACAAAATTGAAAAATAATTAGTCATCACTCATCTTCACTCCTCTCTCCCCTACAATCCTCGAAACTCTTAGAAAATATCAATTTATCTCCTAAAAATCCATAAACCTATCAATAATCCATTTATCATCATCGAATCAAATTAAAACTGATTAACTAAACTACTGCGTATCAATGACCCTATCAATATGTCCCTTCAACATCTGCAGTTGCCTGAGAGCCTCAGCATCCAACTGAGGAATATTAGAGGAAACCGCTCTCGAGTGTGAATTTGATCTTCTATCACTCGATGCACTCGATTTTTGGACTCTCCCAGTTGTTCTGGATGATGATTTTGAATTTCTGGGCTTTTGGGTCATTGATGTGACCTTGTCAGCCCTTGAGACCCTCTCCTAACCAATCCCACTTTCTGTAACATATTCATCGTCCACAGAAGCTGCTGTGTGTCTCTTCAGAGATTTTGAATTCTTGACTGTTGAGGGGGGAATTAAGGGTGGAATGTCTTCACTGGTTGATGAGACATCGTCGTAGTCCTGGTCCTGATCCTCCAGGAATCTTGATAGAACTCCAAGTGTCAATTTATGAGCCTCTGGGGGAATTTTAGAGAGTTACTCATTTGGTTTGAAAAACTTTTGAACATCATGTCGAAGTCTGAGTCCATTTTACGAAGGCGAGCTTTTGCTTGACGTTGATTGAAAGTCTTTTATCAGCATGTCACTCTCCTCATGGGTGGAGAGGGATGAGTTGCGTTTACGAGCCTGCTTGTACGGGGCATGATGATGGTGTTGGTGGTGGTGATGATAGAGATGTTGATGAGGTTCTGAAAGATTTTCAAAGCAGTTAGATGGGTTCCTTCAGTTTGGGGGGAGATTATCTGGAGAAGGAGGGGGTTTAGGGGGATATAAAAAAGGACCTTTTTTGTAGAAAATTTTGTAGGCTACAAAAAAGGTCTTCTAAGATTTTCGGATTAAGTCACTCGATTAGGAGATAAATTGATAATTAAGTGAGAGTAATTTAGGAATTGGTCCTGTTGGAATTCCCTCTGATTAATTATTGAATTATCTGGAAAACGTCTTCCAATGGACCAAGGATACGAGAAACTACGGGCTGACTCACCTTTGGTAAAAGATGAAAATTATCAAAGACTCATTGGATCACTCCTTTATGTTTCAGTTAATACAAGACCCGATATTGCTGCACCTGTAGCAATACTCGCTCAACATATAAAAGACACGAAGAGAGTTGATTCGGTGGAACTACGGAGAATATGCAGATATTTGAAACAAACAAAAAATTACGAACTACAACTAAGCAATTCAAACGTTGAGGAACAAAATTTGATTGCATATGTAGATGCAAATTGGGCAGAAGATCGCGAATCGAGAAAATCAAACAGCGGATACATTTTTAAACTGTTGGGTGGAACAATCAGCTGGTCAAGCCGAAAACAAACCATCGTGACTCTATCATCCACAGAGGCAGAACCCAAAACAGTACGTCAAGCACTCGCAGGGCCGTATTCTGAACAATGGAAGCTAGCTATGGAAGACGAAATGAAATCACTCGAAGATAATGACACTTGGACGTTAGAACCAGTGCCAAAAGGAAAGAAAACTATTGGAAGTAAATGGGTCTTCAAAATCAAGAGGCATGCAGATGGAAAAATAGACAAGTTCAAGGCCAGACTGGTGGCTCAGGGTTTTACCCAAAAATATGGAGTGGATTACGACGAAGTTTTTGCACCCGTTGTAAAACCAACTACGATTAGAACACTTCTATCCATCGCAGGAAGAATGAATTATGAAGTGAAACATTTCGATATAAAAACTGCATTTCTCAACGGAAAACTGGACAAGATCATTTATATGAGACAACCACCTGGTTTTGTCACAGAAGGACGCGAAGACTGGGCATGCAGGCTGAATAAAACGATCTATGGGCTTAAGCAAGCAGCAAAGGCATGGTATGATAAATTAAATGAAGTATTGAAGAAGTATAATTGCCAGGTTAGTCAATATGATCCTTGCCTCTACAAGTACATCAATGGGGATGATATCATGTACCTTGTGGTACATGTAGATGACATAATCGTAGTCAGTTCATCAAAGCGACTAGCTGAAGCTCTCAAACACGAATTTAACAATTTTTTTAGCATCACAGATCTAGGAGAACTGAAACACTACCTGGGAATACAAGTGAGAAGAAATCAAAATGGAGAATTTTTTCTAAAACAGAGCAGTTACATCGAAAAAATATCAATTAGAGCAGGACTCGCCGAAGCAAAAGGAAGTAACTACCCAATGGACCACAAAAGCTAAAAACAATGACAAAAAGCATTGGACTAGCAGATGAAGGAGAAGAAATTGGAATCACCGTCAATTAAATACATTCATAATCAAGCGCACCGACCATCGTTGAGGGGAAGTGTTGGAATACAACGATGATCAGTCTTCGTCTCTATCAATCGATGACGAATCTTTATTAAACTCAATCTCTTACATACACAACAACACTGACACACAGACACCATGCTCATGTATACACACACATCAACGCCCGGCACAGCCAGGGATACTGTAGTCAGTTGGTTACAATACAAGAAACATAGCAGACGTGCTCCTTTACGTTTATCTAAACCTCTTATTAATTAATCCATATTATTCCTCACATCCTGGTTTATGCTGTTAGCATCTAATATTAGTATCAGTGTATCCAACAGTTCTAAGAAAATTTATCAAGAGACATTTTTTGTGGGAAATTTTGTCAGCATCAAAAAAGGTCTTTTGATATTTTCTCCTAAAATGAATAATTCCAGAGTTAAATGCATTATTGAGGAAGATTTCACGGTTGAGGTTAATTATTTTATGATTTTAATCAGTAATTCGTGATTTTTGAGTGGATTTACCTTCGAGTCGGTGTGAGAATGTGTCAATAGCTGGCGTTTGGTGTCATCCTTCAAGCATTCGACATTTTTGAGGCCCAGATATCTTTTTTATCCAATTAGTTAATTGTTTAAATACAGTCGAAGATTATTTGACGAGTGTTTACATCTTTATTTCGAATAACCAATTATTCCTGAACAATTAAAATAAACCACTAATTAATTATTTTCTCTCTTTCATTTTCGTCACTTTTGTAACGATTATCTGAGAAACTGAGGATTTTAAGAGAAAATATCAAGAGACCTTTTTTGTAGGAAATTTTGTAGGCTACAAAAAAGGTTTTTTGAGATTTTTGGATTAAGTCACTCGTTTAGGAGATAAATTGAGATAATTAAGTGAGAGTAATTTAGGAATTGATCCTTTTGGAGTTCTCTCTGATTAATTATTGAATTATCTGGGAAACGTGAGGTTCTAAGAGAATTTATCAAGAGACATTTTTTGTGGGAAATTTTGTCAGCCTCAAAAAAGGTCTTTTGATATTTTCTCCTAAAATGAATAATTCCAGAGTTAAATACATTATTGAGGAAGATTTCACGGTTGAGATTAATTATTTTATGATTTGGATTAGCAATTAGTGATTTTTGAGTGGATTTACCTTCGAGTCGGCGTGAGAATGTGTCAATGGCTGGCGTTTGGTATCATCCTTCAAGCATTCGACCTCTTTGAGGGCCAGATATTTTTTTTATCCAATTATTTAATAAATATAGTCGAGGATTATTCGATTGATGGCCAGATATCTTCCTTATCCAATTATTTAATTGTTTAAATACACTCGAGGATTATTCAACGAGTGTTTACCTGTTTATTTTAAATAGGAGCAAATTATTCCTGAACAATCATTAAAATAAACCACTAATTAATGATTTTCTCTCTTAATTTTCGTCACTTTTGTAACGATTATTTGATAAACTGAGGATTTTAAGAGAAAATGTCAAGAGACCTTTTTTGTAGGAAATTTTATAATCTACAGGAAAGGTCTCTTGAAATTTTCGCTTCAGATGATCCATTACAGAGATAATTCGATTATTAATACAGTAGTTACCTTTTTGGATGGTATTTCAGCCTGTGAATGGCACGTAGAAATTCCAGTGATCCAGTGATTTGTAAATCAATTCCTCTGGCTTACGTGTATCAATTCAAAGCACATATCCATCCTCTTAACCCATAGCAACTTCATGGGAATTTACTGAATTCTAGGCAACTGCTGTTGTATTATAACACTCACCGTTTGATTGACAAGTTGACAAGTAAATTACAACAACAAGGGAAAATAACCTCAATATCACTCGCCACTCAGCGCATGCGCAGCGCTGTATTTTCAACGCAAACATTTTTGGCTAATTCCACGCCACTACCAACTTGCAAACTTGATTCTGAGACGAAATAATGTGACGTCCTGACATTGATACTCATAGATGGCACTATTCATCGGCCATGATAGTCCGCGAGTTTCGAATTATCGTTGAGAACGATTTAATTAAAATCCTAAAAATCATATTAAACTGAAAATTCAAGAATAAAGAAGAGCCACGATACATTGAATAGACGCAATACAATAATTTCACGAGCGTGAGAAAAACCGTTACAAAATGGTAAATGTCAAGTATTTGGATTTTAGTTCTTTTAATTTATAGCTCTCCAAAATTTCTTAAGTAAATACTTGTCATGAAAATTTACGATTTATAGAGAAAAACAAATTCAACGGTCACGGTCCAAGTCGTAAAATCTTAGTTTTGTTTATTTCGAAAGTTTTCTATTTCAAGTGGACAACACGTGTGAGCTCTCCTTTGTTCATTGTGACGCCAGTCTGACTGTCTGAGACCCTACAGGATGAAAACTCGTGACGTCACACGCTCTCCCTATTTTCCTCCATTTCCCCGCTATCTTTTGCGTTTTACTTTTTCCCTTTCCTCTGGACCCAGATTGCGTGCGCAACTTTTAGTTTAGTGGGGGTTGTTAGACCCAACCCTCAAAATTTAGTCTAAGTGTAAGTCAGTCCCATCGTGGCTGCTCAACGATAAGTCTTGAGCTTCTCTCTTCAAATAGTTTTCCAAATAGTTCAACTTAAAGAATTTTAAGAGTTTACAAATTGTTTGTAGTGCAGAAATTACAAGTTTGAAGTTAAAGTATCCTGAATAAAGTGTGATTGTGCTCTCTATGCACTTGCCTTGGATTATTTATCAGTTCACCCCTTCCCTATTCATTAATTAAAACAACAGGACTGGACATCGGTGGAGTGCTCACCTGAGCTTTGGTGGCTAACGAACTCACCTTCATAATTTGGCGCTGAAAATGGAATTGGCGCCACCGTCTACCTAGTAACATTGGTAGGACATAACAATAATCTCAATAGGGATATTTCATGAAAAAATTTTTTTCGTTTAGTCGATGATTCAGGCCGAGTTATGTAAAAGCCCAAAGTGAAATTTTCGAAATCGCTTGTTTTACAATTAAAATAATTAATTGAAAATTGATAATTTTAAAACGCTCGGATGACCTTGAATGACGTCACACCTCTGGTTTATCAGTGCCATCTTTCGGCCATTTTAAATATCGAGAGATAATAGTGGTTATTTAGACAACAGATCAAATGTAACAATTGGTAAATTTTGTGGTGATTCTTTCACGAAGCCTTTTTCAAGCACGTTTTTTCGCGACATTGTCAGATTTCAGGTTTAATTATGTTAAAAATCAATTTTGTTTACACGATGCATCAATAACCTCAATCAATTTGCGTACACATAAACCATAAACACAGGAGCAGAACTAGCGCCTTGCCGCGACTAAACTCGACATATAGGGAGGTATGACGTCATTATCTCCTCTCCAATCTCAACTTTCAACAATTTTTTAAAAATAATAAACAATGATAAATTCAAGTAATTTATTATGAATTAACCTGCTTTTAGTCTACGGAACCTAAATCAATTTTTGTATCTTCTATTTAAATTTTATGAAATATCCCTATTGATTATTTTCGAGAAATCCGCGTTGTTTATTTTTGTATCTCCGTAAATGCTCATCGGAAAAATATGATAAATATATTAATCGCAAGACGATAGGCGATTTATATAATGAAAGTGACGTTAGTTTCCGCGTAATCAGTGCCATTCTCATTTTATGGAGATATTAATATACGGAGGTAGTGGAGGGGGTAGTTGTCTCGTGTATAGATACGCGGTAGCTGTCGGCCAGTTTTATTTGAGTCGAGTCGAGTTGAGTCGAGCGGGAAATTTAAAAAATGGTTACTTGGCCGATACGCTACCGCGTATCTCGATATCATGACGAGTGACATTGCACTTGGCATAAATAATCTGGAAGGCCCGGTTATTTGTCACACGAGAGAATGATACACTTTTTTTCCATGTTGACCTCCTCACGGATCATGCCCAACCAGCCCAACAGCTGTAATAATTCAATTTCCAATCTTGTAAACATGGAGGTTACCAATATCAATAAAGAGAAATATTCCTCATTAGTACCACACCTTCACGTTTCTGGCACGTTTGAATACGGAACGTTCTGGAATTGAGCATATGGACAGGTTTATGTATGTAGATCAAACGGTCTGAGAAGTGCCTGCAAGGCTGAAAGATCGATTTAAAGGTCAAACGGTATAGAGTGGAGGGTGGTAGATCAATTCAAGGGTCAAACCGTCTAGAGCAGAGGGTGGAAGATCAAATCGAAGATTAAACGGTCTAAAGTGCAGGATGGAAGGTGGATGTAAGGGTCAGACGGTGTGAGGAGTGGCTAGAAGGTCCATTTAAGGGTAAAATAGTCTAGAGCAGAGAGTGGAAGATCAATTCAAAGGTCAAACGGTCTAGAGTAGAAGGTGGAAGGTGGATTCCACGGTCAGACGGTCTGAAGAGTGGCAGGAAGGTCAATTCAAGGGTCAAACGGTCTAAGGTGGAGGCTGAAATATCAATTGAAAGGTCAAACAGTCTAGAGTCGAGGGTGGCAGACCAATGCAAGGGTCAAACGGTCTAAAGTGAAGGGCGGAAAATTGAATCAAGGGTTAAACGGTCTAAGATGGAGGCTAAAATATTGATTCAAGGTCAAACGGTTTAGAGTGGAGGCCGAAAAGTCGATTTAAACGTCAAACGGTGCAAATTGGAGGGTAGGAAATCGATTCAAAGGTCAAACGGTCTAGAGGGCAGGCTGATAGGTTGAATTAAGCGGCTAAATGATTCAGACAAGAAGCTGAAAGGTCGAATCAAGAAAATTACCGGTCTATCTCAAAGGATGAGCAGCTATTTTATATGATATTTCAACTTTCTCTCTTGACCGTTTGGATCCTTGATATTACCTTTCAGCCTTTCGTTTCAACCGTTTGACCCTTCATTCCACCATCCAGCCTCCTCCCTTGAAAATTAGCCCCTAGATTCAACGTTTGGGCCTCTTTTCTTAACCATTCAGCCCCTTGAATCAACCTACCAGTCTCCTGTCAAAATTGTTTGGCCCCTTCATTTAATCTTTCAACCTCTTCTCTTGACCGTTTGAAACTTGAGTCGACCCCCTGGCCACCCCTCTAGACCGCTTGAGATTTGAATCGCCTCCCCAGCCTCCCCTCTAGACCGTTTGACTTTTGAATCGACCCACTATCATCCTCCACTTTGCACCGTTTTACGTTTGA
Organism: Coelinius sp. EB29; assembly: GCA_035578325.1. Classification (NCBI taxonomy): domain Eukaryota; kingdom Metazoa; phylum Arthropoda; class Insecta; order Hymenoptera; family Braconidae; genus Coelinius; species Coelinius sp. EB29. Next base: position 176,083 of record JAOZGT010000028.1, on the reverse strand, counting down.
ATTGCCTTCTCGGCCCCTAGACCATTTGACCTTTAAATCGACCTTTCAGCCTCCACTTTCGACCATTTGACCCTTCAATTGAACTTGCAGGCACTTCTCAGAGCGTTTGACCGATATATGTTGATTCACTTAATATCTTTGATAGCCGAATCGAGTGAAAAAAAAGAAATAAAAATCACATGGTCCATTTTGCCCGAGGGGTCCGTTTTGCCTGCCTGATCCCTCCTGTCCGACCCTCCCCTATTTTTTGATGGTTTCAGGGTTTGAGGCGACTAGCTCTAATATCAACGAAGAAGAGCGAGAGAGTTGACTTGACTTGTCTCTTCAAATGTGGAAGACAATTCGAGCTAAGTCGAGTAAATAGGAGAAATAAGTGTTTGTAGAAGATGAAACTACCAATACATACAAAGAACTCACTCAAATTTGAATAAAATTCATGAATGAGCTCGAATAAATTCATGAAAAGACGGCCGCAATCAGTTTATTACCTCTTCTGTGAAATTTGTATTTTTCGACTTAAACCATTCTACCAATTTGCTACTGAAATTTCTGACGATAAAATATCTTTCATATTGATTTTAACCCCTCACGTACGGGGCCCTTCTGTTACCAAGCGTAGCGTGCGTTGAATACGACCCAAATTTAATGACTTCTAATTGATAAAAAATTTACAAACAAATGTGAAATCGAAGCTACAGTTTTCCTCTTTTTGATGATGTCTGGATGGTTAAGATGGCATTTATGATTTTGGAAATAATTGATTTTGAGAGGAACTTTTCATTTTCTCATGGGTCGATGCAATGCATTGACCCCGTACTTGAGGGGTTAATGGTGAAAAAAAATTGGCCCATCATGAGACTTTGTAAAAAACTAGTTGTTGAGTTTTCGAAAATTTTCAAATTTTTTCATAATTTTCGAACAGGGCATACCCAACGAAAAATCAGTTTTTCGCCTTTGATGCTTGAAAATGGTAGTCCATCAAGTGATAAACTTTTTTTGATGATTCCACGTAAAAGTACGTCCGGAAACGAAAATATTTCGCTATTTCTGAGTCTGAAAAGAATAATTTACTCTGGAGCTATCGCTTTCCAAAAAAAATTTGTTTCGAAAAAAATTGAAATTTCGAATGGCTATATAACTAGCGAACCATGAAAGCTGAAAAAAAAATGTTAAAAATGGAAATTTCCATTTTTTCGAGATCGATGCCCTCAGAAAATAGCAAGCGTGAAAAAACTACGAGGGTTTGCGATTGGTCGAATTGGGATGGAACTGGCCATATTGCTACACTGCACCTGCGCTTATAATTTTATTGCGTTATTACAAAATTTATTCGGTGAAGAAAAATGCTCACTTTTCACCGACAAATGCATCAACTATTCGCTATTTTGTATATATAATTACTATGTTAATGTTGTCATTATATTCGTTTCAAAATTCATTTACAATCAATGACGTTATGTTTCACAGATGATGTACTTTCTGAAATCGTTGGCGATGTCCTTGAGCACTGGTAAACCTTCTTCAAGGGATTTCCGGATCTGCGCCTTCACGTCTTCGTTGTCAAAGCTGAGAAGTGTGAGGACTAAATCTGTAAAATATTCATTGAGTTAGAAATTTGTGCAGAGAAAAAAATGTTGAAGAGCTATCTCCATGGGGTATTTTGGCTTCGTTATTTCCAAACGAAATCATTGTTGTTGCCTACTTTAAATTAATCTCTAATTTTGCCTAGGAATGATGTGAAATGTCATGGAACATGAAATATGGTTTTAGAGGACATCTGAATGTGTGCATGTATATGTAAGTATATGTGTATGCGTAAGTATATATGTATGCGGGTAATGAATTCTCAGAACTGCTTCAATAACTGTAGGAAAGTCCTCGATGGAAATCAGGCAGTGTAATGACTCATGATTGGTCCAATTCAGGTATGTTTCAAACCAAATTTCGGCCTCATAGGTACATTAGTAATTGATGACGGTGAAACTGGTCTCCTATCCTCCAAATGTCAAAATTGAAACTTTTTGAAGGGACTGTCCACCGAATAATAGAAAATTCGGAATTTTTTCAAAAATAGAAATCTCATCATAAAAAATCATTTCTAATATTCTAAATATAATGTAGCGTAGGCAGATTGCGATCTAATTCTTTTTATGGAGCGAAATGTAGTTTTGCATTGGGAAAAGGGCTTAAATTCACTTCTCCCCAAAATGCAGTTTTCCCTATGAAGGAAATTTTTTACATTTACAATTTTTTTTTCATCGATACTTTAAAATACCCCTAGTCGATTGCCATCCCTATCGATGAGGATCTAATTTTTCGATGACGTAAAAAAAAAAATTTCGCGTGAAACACGTCTAAATTCGTATCCTACAGAAACTTGCTGGTTCCATAAGACAGAATTTTTTTAAAAATCTCAAACTTTTCCCTGATACTTTTTAGACACCCTCCCATCGATTGCCACCCCTTTGAAAGAGGATCTAATTTCCTTAAGGACTTGAAAAAAGAAAAATCGTCCTGTCGAAAACGGCCAATTCCATATCCTCTGGAATTTTAATTTTTTTATAAGACGGAAATTTTTTGAAAATCTCAAACTTTGCCCTGATACTCTCTAGACACCCTCCCATCGATTGCCACCCCTCTGAAAGGGGATCTAATTTTCTTAAGGACTTGAAAAAAGAAAAATCGCCTCGTCAAAAACAGGCAATTCCGTATCCTCTGAAAATTCACTTTTTTCATTAGATGTCTAGAGAGTATCAGGGCAAAGTTTGAGATTTTTTAAAAATTTCCGTCTTATAAAAAAATTAAATTTCCAGAGGATACGGAATTGGCCGTTTTCGACAGGACGATTTTTCTTTTTTCAAGTCCTTAAAAAAATTAGATCCCCTTTCAGAGGGGTGGCAATCGATGGGAGGGTGTCTAGAGAGTATCAGGGCAAAGTTTGAGATTTTTAAAAAATTTCCGGCTTATAAAAAAATTAAATTTCCAGAGGATACGGAATTGGCCGTTTTCGACAGGACAATTTTTCTCTTTTCAAGTCCTTAAAAAAAATGGTTCCCCTTTCAGAGGGGTGGCAGTCGATGGGAGGGTGTCTAGAGAGTATCAGGGCAAAGTTTGAGATTTTTAAAAAATTTCCGTCTTATAAAAAAATTAAATTTCCAGAGGATACGGAATTGGCCGTTTTCGACAGGACAATTTTTCTCTTTTCAAGTCCTTAAAAAAAATGGTTCCTCTTTCAGAGGGGTGGCAATCGATGGGAGGGTGTCTAGAGAGTATCAGGGAAAAGTATGAGATTTTTAAAAAATTTCTGTCTTATGGAACCAGCAAGTTTCTGTAGGATACGAATTTAGACGTGTTTCACGCGAAATTTTTTTTTTTACGTCATCGAAAAATTAGATCGTCATCGATAGGGATGGCAATCGACTAGGGGTGTTTTAAAGTATCGATGAAAAAAAAATTGTAAATGTAAAAAATTTCCTTCATAGGGAAAACTGCATTTTGGGGAGAAGTGAATTTAAGCCCTTTTCCCAATGCAAAAATACATTTCGCTCCATAAAAAAAATTAGATCGCAATCTGCCTACGCTACATTATATTTAGAATATTAGAAATGAATTTTTACGATGAGATTTCTATTTTTAAAAAAATTCCGAATTTTCTATTATTCGGTGGACAGTCCCTTCAAAAAGTTTCAATTTTGACATTTGGAGGATAGGAGGCCAGTTTCACCGTCATAGTAATTGAGATATAGCGATCCCTCGAAAGTAATTTTTCCTGTATATCTCGCGAAATTTTTATACACTCTGATTTTTTTGACATGGACAAGTCTGAGGCCCAGTACTAGAGGTCTCGGTTAGACTAAAGTCCGATTCAGCTAACTTGAAGTCTCAATTTAACTCGACAATAATATTTAACGACAAGTTAACCAACTCCACCTGTGAAGCTAAACTGCCGGTTAAGTTGGCGAGAGCTATATTTAACTTGTTAAAAATTATCGCAAAAAATGACAGCGACATTAGACAGCGACACTGATTTGCGACACCGACCATGCCTAATTGATCCCGCTGTCATGTAAGAATCGACGAAAATGAGAAACAAGTAGACCGCTGCTCCTATGCGACAGGTGCTAAGCATTGGAAGGAATTGCGTCCTTATATTTTTTTTCTCTTCTTTCTACCAACGCCATTGGTAGTGAGCTTCCCGAGGGGTGCACAATTTATCATGTTCAAATTTTTTTCATGAGATTTCTCCGCTATTATACAATTTTTTCCTGAGATTTTTTAATGTCAAATAAAATGTAATAAAACAACTCACAAAATTCATTCAGTCATTATAGTCCGTATGAGCGAGCGGGAGAGATGAAAATAGAACAAGTAGTTCATAGGCTCCTATGTGGCAGGAGTGAATGCGGCAGCAGCTGAACGTTTAACAAAATATGTAATCTAATAAAAATTCAAAAAATTTTTTTTGAAAAAACTTACGCCAAGTACTCGTTTCATTACGTTGGAATTGGCAGAAAAGTATTTGTTGAAAAATAAGACCCTGTGAGCCCTAAAATTACGCAAATGACCACAAATTGTTCTGAATAATTGAAAAAAAGAATGGAATGAGAAATGAGCGCCAAGCTTGCTGGAAACTATGAAGAATCAGTGAACAAAAAAAATTGGAAAAAAAAGTCAGGACCAACGTACTTGGCGCGCCTTTCAATGCTAATGTGAATCCTCATCTGAGATTTTTGCGTTTCGTATCGAACTTGGAACTCAGAAGATGCATAATATAGTTCTTAGGTCGACAGGAAACATCGACTCTTGATTCCCTGAGTTTTTTGGAAAACCGCGCTAAGTACGTTGGTCCTGACTTTTTTTTCCAATTTTGTTTGTTCACTGATTCTTCATAGTTTCCAGCAAGCTTGGCGCTCATTTCTCATTCCATTCTTTTTTTCAATTATTCAGAACAATTTGTGGTCATTTGCGTAATTTTAGGGCTCACAGGATCTTATTTTTCAACAAATACTTTTCTGCCAATTCCAACGCAATGAAACGAGTACTTGGCGTAAGTTTTATCAAAAAAAATTTTTTGAATTTTTATTAGATTTCAATAATTTTTTCAAAATAGAAAAAATTACAAACCACCTAAAAAATGCGTTTTTTAGAATTATCTTAGAAACCACTTCAGATACAAGATAAAAGGTGGGATACAAAATTGTAGAGCGTAAAATGTTCTACATAAAAGTTCATTATGACTCCACCCCTATTTCCCACCGTTCACCCTCTCAGAGCCGTGTAAAGATTCGGGGTGAGACCAAAATTAGGAAAAAATAATAAAAAAGTACCGGTGGCTGTAGTGGGCGCGACAGAGGCTGTCGCGGCTGATACACCCATAAGTTTTAACGTGGATACATCTATAGAATGGTTCAATTATTATATGCATAGGTATATATATCATACAAACATTAATATCTTATCATTAATTTATTCAAGATGGATCGATGATAAGAAAAATATGAAACATAACAGAATGTTTCAACATTGATATTACGAGCAAAGGTTAAATCTAAACGTGTATTTCCTAATGTTGTTGAATGAATTTGGCAAACTCTGAGATTAAATTCGTTTTCCATGATTTTAACAAGTGCTTCGTTTTGAGAGATATCAGTGTTGAAATCTCCACATAAGACAATTGGTGTATGTGTATCAGGTTCCATTATTGAGTGATTGCTGTTGATAGAATATTCGAGAAGTGATTTTAATAAGAAAATTTGTATTTTGTTAATTGTTACTCCTGGATGGATGTAGACAGAGCTAAGACGAATTCAGTAGTGAAGTGGTAGAGGGTAACAAGTCGATTTAATCCGTTTCTGACTTTTCGAGGAATATGTTTGAATCTAAGAGAGATAGCGAAATTTTTATGGAGACTTTTTTTGTAGAACTCATTTTGCTCTACAAAGAAGGTTTCACTAAAAATTTTGTTATCTCTCTAAAATTTAAAGATATTTCTCTAAAAGTTAACAACGGGTTAAGTCGACTTGTTACCCTCTACCACTTCACTACTGAATTGTGTGGTGTTGTTGAATATTACGTTGAGAGAGGTGAAATCTCCTATTAGATCTGTTCTCATGTGTGTTCTATCTTCTATGTGAATTGATTCACATTTTGTCGATAATTTATCGATGTGCTATGATAATTTATCGAAAGAGCAATAGTCATCCGTCGGTAATTTATCAATGTGACATGATAAGTTTTCGAAAGAGTAAAATGTTTCCTGGTAGATAGCGCTGGAGCATAAGAACCTGCTTATATCATTTCACAAAATCGCCCCCCCATCCCCGTAAAGTTCAAAACGAAACTATAGACGTATCCACGTCAAAAATTGATAGTTTTCAATTTTTTCTGTTGTTAATAGCTCCAAATATTCTCATCTGTGATTTTGAATTTTTCATCCCCAACGAAAAACAGTTTTTGAAAATTTACAATTTCAGATTGACAATAACTTTTTAACCAATCGATAAATTTAAAAATATCTCAATCGAATCTGTAGATAATTTAATTATGAAAATTCCGGAAAAAAAAATTTTAATCCATCGATTGCTTAAAAAGTTATTGCCAATCTTACACGTTTTTTCTATCCCTCAATAAACCATCAAGAATCAAACCAATTTTGGGATCAATTTATTGCGCCATCTGAGTGGAAAGAAACAGACTTTCATGAGAAAGTGGCGTTGATGTCGCGTAAAACACTAGATCCGACATAGAGTCCCTAGAGTTACCGACCGATTGATGGCAATCGCTGAACATCGAAAATAAAAATGCGATTACGTTCATTTCATTGCAGCCAACTCAGTGGCTCCAATCTGGCCATTCCATACAGAGATAATAAAATTCGTGAAAATGTGCACAGTAACTCGTTGCTAGGCACATATCTTCGTTAATATTAAATTAATTAAATAAATAGCGACATCAGTGGATAGCGGAAAGGCGATTTATATAATGTAACTAAGGGCAGTTTTGGTGTAAGTGGTGACATTTATTTAATAGCACCGAAAAACTAATTGGAGGTAGTGGAAGGGGAAGTTGTGTCGTGTATAGATACTTGGTATCGCTCGGCCTTGTAATGTGAGGTTATGAAACGAGTACTTGGCCGATATGCTACCGCGTATCTCGATTATAACTCGCGTTTCTTTTCGTTTCTACCAATTTAATTGGTAATATGCTTCCGAATGAATCTCGAATCACTGTAATATCGTGTGATATTACAGATAAAAAAAACATTAAATTCGGTCCACCAGTCTGAATTTAGGTATTGAAAATTGAATATCTTCAAAACCTATCAGTCGATTTATTTCATCCACAATACAGACCTTCATTATTATAAGAACTAATATCCTACCAAGTTTGAACTTTTTTTCCTGTTATTTCTGAAGTTATCGTGCTAATAGGTGAAAAATAGAAAATGGGCAATATCTCGAAAACTTTCAATGAACGGGTATACATATTGTGACGTCCGTCGAAAAATGCATTAAAATACATTTTTCCAGTATTGAAATACTAAATAATTGATCATTTCCACAATGACTCATTAGTCATAAGAATCAAGTTAACGAAGGCCTAAATATCTAAATGGCGTAAATACCTGAGAGTCGAATTAGACAAGGGTCTATTTAATTTTCGAACAAATAATTCTATGAATTAATTCAGAAGATCTAAATGCAAAATAATAAATCCAAAAGCAAATAGAATGAAACAAAGAGACGACACCCGTAATTTTCAATCCAATAGAATTAAGTTAAAATTAAAATATCTGTATTTGTTTAACATATCTATGTTCAGGATTATGAAAACAATTCAAGTCAATTATCATGATTCAAATTTCCATCAATGATAGAAAACTCTGTTCGAAATTATCGAAATTAGAAATGCAGTGGACTTTATTAAGATGTTAACCCAAGTTGGATTATTGATTAGCTGTGGGAACTTTTGAGGAGGGTGCCAACCCCAGTATGGGTTTTCAAAACCACCCCATAAAATCGATCATCGAAACCTGCGACTGCACCAATTAAGGGGGACAAGAACCTAAACCCAAAACACTCCTCTCATCTACCGAAGGGTGCCGTTATGGGCAGGAAAACCTAGAAACCACCTAGACCACCTTGAAACATTAAGGGGTACATTTTTCACGTACACGGAGGTGAAAGTAGTAGCCATGGATACAAAGGAGGGTACCAAGGATATATAAGGGAGGACCCTGTACATTTCGCACGCAGTCAGAACGAATAAACATCACCGAGTAGATCGGAACTCTGTCAGTCAGTAGAGAGACACCTGTTCTCTGAAAATTCTTAGTCCTACAGTTTGGACTTACACATTCGATTTCAATTCGAATTTATGTAGAGTTTTTCATAACTTCATTTTTATAAAAGTCTTACTAGACTTATTTTCAAGAATGGGATCTTTCATGATTCCTATTTCAATTGAGGAAAATCTTTCATGATTTTACTCGAATTGTAATCAAATATTTAAACGATAAATTGTCATAACAATTATTGTAATCAATTAAAATCTCGAATTAATTGTCAAAAACAAAATAGCGTAAGTCAAACCAATCAACGAAGTTGGTCACGTAAGTTACAACCATAACCATTTTTTGTAAACTCATTTCATTTTGTCAAAAATATAAAAAGAAATTTAAATCATCTTTTTCATTAATAAAATCCTTGTGCATCCTATCGAAATTATCTTCCCGTCCATGCTATTGACCGCAAGGTTAGGCTAAAAAGGGAACGAGTTAGTTAATGGGTATTTGTGGAATTCTATTAATTATTTATTAATCAACCTTCAATTAATTGGGTTCTAAATTCCAGCTTTGAATCTAGTGATTTGAGACATTTTCCTGTCATTTAAATATTTGATTTATGAAGGTTATTTCTGGGAAAGTTATCACACTTTTCGTCAGATTCACCCATTTCTGACATAACAATATTATGATTGATCTGGATAGAAGACATCGAGATGAATATTTTGAAAAAAAAAAAAATTCAATCGGTTAGATAGTTTAGAAGATATTTGAGAAAAACGATTTTCCGATAAATGGCTATATCTCAGAACCTGTTGACCGATCCGGCTCAAATTTGGCACAGAGTTGCATCTCAATGATACCAATTATCAGCCAAAATTTCAAATTTTTTCGAATGAATTTTATCCTTTTAGTGTTGTATTTTCTAAACAAGCAGCGTAGACACCTATGCGGCAGAAGCCGTGTGACCGTTACTTTACGCGTTGATATTTTTTTTTTACATTTTATTCTACCAATTCCATTGGTAGTAAGCTTCCGAATGGTTGTTTTCTTGAATATCACAAAAGCTACTCAACCGATTTCTATTTCAAGGTGGTATGTTGATTTTTCCGAAAATTGGAATCCGTACAATGATTTTGAACGAAAAACTGTAAGATTGAAATTCTTCAAAAACTTTCTATGAAGGAGTATACTTGTTTCGATTCATTGAGATGAAGAACACATATTTCGGAAATATTCAACTCTTTGATGAAATTTATTTATATAAAAACTTGAATATTTCCCGAACCATTGAGTCATTTGAGCTCATCCAAAGTACAAACCTTCAATATTATGAGAGCTATAATCAGACCAAATTTCAACTTCCTATGTTCGTTTTTTCTCAAGTTATGGCGCGTGCAAGAATTGAAGAAGCAAAAAAAACGGAAAAACTGCAATATCTCGAAAACTTTCTATGAACAGGTATACATATTTTGATTGATCTAGTTAGTGACTGTTGAGGCGAGTATTTTGAAAAAAAAAAAAATCAAATCCGTTAAGTAGTTTGTGAGATATTTGATAAAACATATTTTTACAAAAAGTTGATTATCTCAGGAACCACTTAGTCGATTATGCCCATTCACAATACGAACCTTTGCTATTATGAGAGCTATAATCGTACCAAATTTCAACTCGCTGACATCATTTTTTTTTAAGTTATCGTGCGTACAAGATTTTTTTTGGAAAAACAGAAAAATGATGATATCTCCTAAACTTTGTATGAACCGGTATATATATTTTTATTGATACGAGACAGTGAAGCGCGCTGCGCGCGCTGTGTAAGTGTGGATTTTTACTCATTCAAATTTCCCGGGTGAAACCTAACCAACTTCATACCTATTGCCATTGACCAATGAGGAATCAGTCTTACGCGTTTTCGAGATATTTTCGACTCTAACGATGTTCATTTATGTGTATGAGCTTTCTTGAATAGGATAGATAGAGGCCATCGAGTCAAGTATTTTGAAAAAAAAAAAATTGAAATCAGTGCAGTAGTTTCTGAGATATTGAGGAAAAACGAAATTCAAACAAACCGTTATATCTCAGGAACTACTTGACCGATCGGACTGAAACTTCGCGACAAAGTTGAGTATATTCATAGGTACCATGTGCCAAAATTTCAGATTTTTACTAAGAAATTTTACCGTATTTATGTTAAATTTTCTAAAAATAGATTACCCAAAACCCAAATTGTCACATACATACAGACAGACATGACTCTAAAAACATCATTTCTCCACGTTTCATGACATTCTGCATCATTTCCAATCAAAATTAGAAATTCTCAAAATCGCACGATTATAATGCTTCCATTCGGAAGCAAAAGCAATAATCGACTAAAATTAAAATTATCACAAACATACATGCAGACATTTTCTAAAAATATCATTTCTCCACGTTTCATACCATTCTACATCATTTCCAGCCAAAATTGGAGAAAGTCAAAATCCGACGAAAACAATGCTTCCATTCGGAAGCAAAAGGGCAAAAGTTATTGTTAAAAATTTGAAATTCTGACCATTGATAGATATTAGTTGGATGAAAGTCTGTGCGAAATTTCAGCTTGATCGGTCTATTACTTCCTGAAATATAGCAGTTTTTCGAAAAATCGTTTTTCTTCAATATCTCAAAAATGATACAAGGTATCGATTTTTTTTTTTCTAAATATCCGTCATAAAAGTATCTATCTTTTTCAATAGTATAATTTTTTCCGGGGATGTAGAATTAACATAGTTATTGCGCTTTTTCTATTTTTTGCCTCAAATCCTTGTACGCACGATAACTTGAGAAATATTCGAGATAAAAAGTTGAAACTTGGTATGATTTTGGGTCTTATAATTATAAAGGTTGCTATTTTGTTTGGGCGCAATCGGACCAGTAGTTCCAGAGATATTCGTCTTTGAGTGTAAAACTACCTTGTTGAATATCTCGAAAACTATGAGACCGATTGCGATTTTTTTTTTGTCAAAATATTTGTCACGATATTTAACTTCCCGGGTTAGGGAAGTTATTGTAATCACCCCGAAAATCGAAAATCGAATTTTCATCATATCTCCACGTTTCAAGGTCACCACAACACTCCCCGATAATTTTCAAGATATATATATATATATATATATATATATATATATATATGTGTGTGTGTGTGTGTGTGTGTGTGTGTGTGTGTGTGTGTGTGTGTGTGTGTGTGTGTGTGTGTGTGTGTGTGTGTGTGTGTGTGCGTGCGTGCGAATGTATGTGACGCTAAAATTTTTTGGGACACGATTTCTCTTGAACGAACGGTGCAATTTGATTTGTTTCTTTTTCAATCGATGCATCTTCACGTTACTTAGAACTGATTAGTTTTTGAAGAAGATCGCCTCAGCGGTTTTTTAGTTATTTGCAAAAAATATGCGAAAAAACGTCGAAAATGAGGTTTTTTCAACAAATTCCTCTTTTTCTTCTGATTAAATGATGCGATTTGAAATTTTCGAATGAAATTTTATTGGGTGTATTTTTGAAAGTATATAGCTTCTGAAAATGTAAAAAAAAAATCGAATTTTTCAAAATCTCACCGTGGCTATCGCCCTTAATCAAGAAACCGATACGAATATTTTTTTAAAAAAATGACAGGTGGCTGTATCGTCAATACAGCCGTAGAATTTAACGTGGATACGTCTCACGTTCAGAGAGATATGAGAAGTAGAACATGTTGCATACAATGGTTACTGTTTTAATGTCACTTTATTAAGTATTGGTCGGTGATAAGAAAAGTATGATACAATAACGAAATATTGACATCAATATTTCAAGCAAAAGGCAGGTCCAAACGGGTATTCCCTAATGCCGTCGGGTGAGTCTGACATCAAATTGAATTAAATTCAGTTTCCATAAATTTGACAAGTTTTATAATGAAACGAAAACCAACGTATTTGTGTGAACGATTAACTTTGTCTGTATGTTATCTCGCAGTTATCCGTCGATAAGTTATCAATGTGACATGATAAGTTTTCGAAAGAGTAAAATGTTTCCCGGTAGATGGCGCTGGGGCATAAATACTACTTACATCATTTCACAAAATCGCCCCCCATCCCCATAAAGTTCAAAACGAAACTATAGACGTATCCACGTCAAAATTATCTAGTTATATTATGGAGACCTTGGAAAATGAAGATATCGTGTAAAATCGATTTTCAATTTTCGGTATGATTACAATAGCTCCCGCTGAGTTGAAAAAAAAAAGATGAAATTACTCTCAAATTGGAGCCATTATATATATACTCCGAATAAATGTCAGGGTTCAACAATCAAATTTTAGGTGGTCAGATAGATATATAATACAAACATAATCTGTAAGATCTGTCATATAGGTGTACATAGATAAGAGTCACTGATCGGGAGCATGCACACACATTGTCGCCCCCTTTGTCTGAAAAATATTTCTTGGGAACAGAATTCTCGTAAAATATTCATTATGAAATGAGTCACTCATGAAATAATTATTTTAGAATAAAATATCCATGAGATAATCCCTCAAGCAGAAAAACATGAATTATATCAGGGAAACAAAATATGAAATTTATCTTCCAGGGTGAAATTTTCTGGCCACAGTGTTATTTCCCCCTCCTCATTTTCCAATATGTCAGCGGCATACTGCGAATCTAATCCGTGAGAGTCTATAGCACTTTCAATTTATCCCAATACAACTGCCTTGGCTGGAGTAATCATTGTGTGAAATGATATTTCCATTATTCGTGTGATATGATTTTTCGCTGATAATTCATCAAATTCAAAGCCATTTTGTTGTCAGCAGCGTGTACCACCGAAAGTAGACATGGACTTATGGAATCATTATGAGAGCGTGATGAATGATGCCCCTGCACCAATAATGCTTAGGAGGGGTGGCATCATGGGTTTAACTTAGGAGCTGATTTTTATACGTTGGTTTTTTTTTGAGCGATGTTTGAATGATTTTAGATTTCATCACTCTAATTTAAAGATATTCCATTCATATTTCTTCTCTGAAGCTCAACTTCTGTTCCGGAATATATACATATAATTGTGCATTTGCTTGGAGCATTATCGGTGTCAATCATTTCTTCTCCCAGTTGTTATGTTATTGTTTCCATTCTTTCGTACGTAATACGTATTTATATATTTTTCCAAAGGACAGTCTCGAGAAATATATTTTCCGCAAGATTTTTTTCCGGAATAGTCCTTTCGAGAGGATTCTTTTCCGAAATATTTTTTCTAAAGAATTTTTTCCCAGGGAATTCAGTGTGGGAACCGTATGGAAGATGTAACTGGTTGTTTGTAACCTACTTGTTTCAATTACTGTGTTTCATTGCAATCATTAGAGGTAAGATGATTTTGTTGTGAATGAAAAAAAAAATAGGGGATGAATGACTCTCAAACTTGTGAAACGAGACAATTCAACGGGTCACTCAGATAGTATTTCCCGGATATCTTTGGAGGGGAGAAGTTTACGGACATTCATGGAGAGACTTTTCTCACAAAAAAATTCCGGCACTAGAAGAAAGGGCAACAAAATCACAAGTTGTAAAATGCATCGTACATAAAATTCCGATAAACATCAGTTCCATCAACAACTAGGCGACCATCTGCATGTGAATGTTAGTGAATGTTCATCGAATGCATTGTTATTTCCTTTCTTCTGTTCTTACCAAATGCATTGGTAGTGAGCTTCCAAATAGAATCTAATTTCTAAAAAAAAAATATAGACGAGAAATTCAATTGAAATCAATTCATAATTTACCATGATAACGTGACAATATTTCCACTGTTCCTCGTTCCAAATGTGTCTGCAAAAAACCAAGAACCGAAGAAACATGTCTTCCCGACATATGCAGAGCAGATTGCGTAGTAGCAGTAAATAGAATACTTGTAACCAAATGCAAGGCAAGAGCGGGATCATCAGTTGAGTTCAACTGCTCCAACAATGCTTGTCTGTGCCCCAGAATCACGGCCTTCTCTTTTTTCTTATCAAGCTTCTTCAGCACTAAACAGCAAGTGGCCATTGTAGGTTCGATTGAATTGAAAAATTCCTCGATTGCCCCTTTCCCGACAGCATGGTGAACATTATCCAAGGGTTCCCTCACATCGTTTGGCAATTCCAGAAGCATTTTCTGCCTCGCTTCTGTCGTCAAATTATCAGGACACTGGATAACATTTTGCTGTGCGGCTAATTTGAATATATCCGTAACGAAATCCACTCCTATCGTTTTCATCAAATATCTGGACAATGGAATCTGCACCTCTTTACTAGGAATACACTTTATTCCCTTATCGAATATCCTGATATTTGTTACCAACATATTTAATCTCTCCTCAATTTCATTCAAATTATTCGATTTCGTGACTTGTGTCAACCTTTCAGCTGCAGAAAACGCGTGTTTATTTAATTGCGGCTGTAAATATTCGGTCAATTGATTTACAAGGCCATCGACGTCAGAGAGATTCTCGTCTTTATACAATTCTTTCTTGATGTCTTCCTCAGTGATGAGAATTATTTCAAATTTTTCGTTGGTTTTCGTCGCCCTCTCATTGTCTGAGTAGTAATCATGATTTTTCCCAGGGTTATACTTTTTTTTCGTGCACTTTGTTTTGGTCTCTCGACCTTGACTGCCACCTCCCGCCTTCCCGCTGGATGCTTTCTTTCTTCTTTCATCTTTTTTATCATTCTTGGAGAAGTCTGAGAGCCTTGAAGACTTTATTTTACTCTCGGCAATATGCTGCAGCCATTTACCGTTCCCAACAGCTTCTTTCGCTTTTGCCTCTGCTACGGACTCCAGAGGTTTGCTGAGGAGGTGTAGATATGCATCCGAAACGATAATAGTCATTGCAAATATGTGAAATTTTGTTGGATAACGTTTTTGGGACTCCCTCAAAAGAGTTTCTACATCCTCTGAGCTGAATACTGAGGGCAGAAGCGGGTAGATGTCAGCGAAGGAATTGGTGGCGATTATTTCTTCGATGTTGGCATCCACCTGGTCAATTATTGCGGCACCAACGGCTACAGTATTGAGGAGAGTTAGATTCTCCTGGGGGAAGTGGCGTTTTACAAAATTCTTGGCGTCGGAAATCCCAAGGCGTGTGAGAGCATCATATTCTGAAAATTATCGGATTATATTTCAGTTGGGATATGGATAAAAGAGCGATTACATCATGTTAAAACGAAGTCAGTCAATCATACTCGGAGATCACTTTGGGCAAAATACCTCGGAATCTAGAGGAAAATGTTCATTGGGACCTGTTTTCTCCGACGTAGTGGAAATTATTGAAAAGATATCCATATACATTTTTTCATCTTCTTTCGATTAGAAAAAAAAAGTGAGCCGTCGCGGGACGCCTGGTAGATGTGAAACATCAAGGTTATATGACATGGGGGGGGGGTGTAAGCAAGCGACACACAGACTGGAATGAAGGGAGCGCACACAGAGACGAGCGTCGCCTGAAAAGACGACGTCTCGTTTTCCGAAGCCAGCGCAACGCATCATTAGATGTTTCCCATAAAAAATTCCTCATCAATTGATCTTAAAATGAAATTGAATTTCCTGAATTCAGAGGATTTTCCTTACCAAGATAGCTGTTCTGTTTGTAGAAATTATCAATCCACTCAGATTGACTTTTTGAGTATATTGTTGGTACATAAATTCCATTGGTGCCTTGTTTGCCGGATATGATACCTGGTATTTGCATTGAGCCTTGTAGATTGTCAAGAATTGCTGGAAAAAACAAATAATATTAACTGATACTATTCAGCAGTTGACTACACAATTTCGATAACCTAATTTCAGGTCTTGTAAAAATATTTATGAATATTACTTGATTAAGTCTTCAAAGTCAAATGGGAAGTGATGCAAATGATTAAAATAAAAGTTCCTATCCTATTTGACGCGCAATGACGAATCAATATTCAGAGATTTTTATCCAATACGTACGTTCGTTCAATTCCGATTTATTGTTTTCCCTGTGATGTATATGGATATTTCTCATTATAATTAACTTTCATCACTCACATTCAATGATAGAGTGGTCAGATGAGATGTATGAAATTGATTTCGACATGATTCTCTAAAAGTGTATCGAAACTCAAGATCAATAGCGAAATTTGTATCAGAATTTTTTCGCGGCTCTCACATCTTTGTACGGAAAGGTTCTCCATGAAAAGGAATCGATTCCCCTCGGTTTCATATATTTTTTGCTTCCGAATGGAAGCATTGTAATCGTTCCATTTTGACATTTTCCATTTTTGCCTGGAAACGTTCTAGAATGGTCTGAAACGTAAAAATACGAAGTTTGGCGAAAATGTCTGTATGTGGTCATGCTGACCAGTGGTCACTTTTTCGTAAATTTAACGATTAAACGGGTAAAAGAGTTCCGAAAAATCTGAACTTTTGTGAGATAGTTGGAATTAGATGGGGCTAGTTCTGTGCCAAATTTCAGCTCAATCGGATAGTTAGTTCCGGAGATATTTCCAGTTAGTTCCATATTATAAAAGGAGATGTTACGGTAAAATCGAATCGAAGTCGAAAATATCGAAAAAATCTTGAAAGTCGAATGGAGAATAATATCGATATTGATGATGACGTACATCCGGTAAACAAATGAAGGCGCAGGCGCGCGAAGCGCGCACTAAACTCAGAAAACATATGCTAGTCCATATTATAAAAGGAGATGTTACGGTAAAATCGTATCGAACTCGAAAATATCGAAAAAATCTCGAAAGTCGAATGGAGAATAATATGGATATTGATAATGACGTACATCCGGTAAACAAATGAAGGTGCAGGCGCGCGAAGCGCGCACTAAACTCAGAAAATATATGCTAGTCCATATTATAAAAGGAGATGTTACGGTAAAATCATATCGAAATCGAAATTATCGAAAAACACTCGAAAGTCGAATGGTAAATAATATCAATATTGATGATGACGTACATCCGGTAAACAAATGAAGCGCAGGCATGCGAAGCGCGCACTAAACTCAGAAAACATATGCTAGTCCATATTATAAAAGGAGATGTTACGGTAAAATCGTATCGAACTCGAAAATATCGAAAAAATCTCGAAAGTCGAATGGGGAATAATATTCCATATTATAAAAGGAGATGTTATGGTGAGATCGTATCGAAATCGAAATTATCGAAAAACACTCGAAAGTCGAATGGTAAATAATATCGATATTGATGATGACGTATATCCGGTAAACAAATGAAGGCGCAGGCGCGCGAAGCGCGCACTAAACTCAGAAAACATATGCTAGTCCATATTATAAAAGGAGATGTTACGGTAAAATCGTATCGAAATCGAAATTATCGAAAAACACTCAAAAGTCGAATGGTAAATAATATCGATATTGGTGATGACGTACATCCGGTTAACAAATGAAGGTGCAGGCGCGCAGGGCGCGCCCTAACCTAATGCTAGTCCATATTACAAAAGGAGATGTTACGGTAAAATCGTATCGAAATCGAAATTATCGAAAAACACTCGAAAGTCGAATGGTAAATAATATCGATATTGATGATGACGTATATCCGGTAAACAAATGAAGGCGCAGGCGCGCGAAGCGCGCACTAAACTCAATAAACATATGCTAGTCCATATTATAAAAGGAGATGTTACGGTAAAATCGTATCGAAGTCGAAAATATCGAAAAAATCTCGAAAGTCGAATGGGGAATAATATCGATATTGATGATGACGTACATCCAGTAAACAAATGAAGGCGCAGGCGCGCGAAGCGCGCACTAAACTCAGAAAACATATGCTAGTCCATATTATAAAAGGAGATGTTACGGTAAAATCGTATCGAAATCGAAATTATCGAAAAACACTCGAAAGTCGAATGCAGAATAATATCGATATTGATGATGACGTACATCTGGGAAACAAATGAAGGCGCAGGCGCGCGAAGCGCGCACTAAACTCAGAAAACGTATGCTAGTCCAT
This sequence comes from Coelinius sp. EB29, assembly GCA_035578325.1. Classification (NCBI taxonomy): domain Eukaryota; kingdom Metazoa; phylum Arthropoda; class Insecta; order Hymenoptera; family Braconidae; genus Coelinius; species Coelinius sp. EB29. Next base: position 157,808 of record JAOZGT010000028.1, on the reverse strand, counting down.
ATTATAAAAGGAGATGTTACGGTAAAATCGTATCGAAGTCGAAATTATCGAAAATATCTCGAAAGTCGAATGGTAAATAATATCGATATTGGTGATAACGTACAGCCGGTTAACAAATGAAGGCGCAGGCGCGCGAAGCGCGCACTAACCTAGTGCTATAACCTTGCATGAAAATCGATTTTATTCGATATCTCGAAAACAACCCAATCGATTTATTTATTTTTTTTCAAAATTTTCGTCTCGACGTCCCCTATCTTAATCAATAAAAATATGTATACCCGTTGGTAGAAAGTTTTCGAGATATGGCTAGTTTTCCGTTTTTCATTGAAAATCCTTGTAAACACGCTAACTTTTGAAAAAAACGAGATATCAACTCCAAATTTGACATGAAGGTATATCTTATGATTGCAATGTTTGGTATTTAAAATCAGCTCAATCGGACAAGTGGTTCCGGAAATATTCAACTTTCGAGATATGAAATGCAAAACATTTACTATAATAATAGGCGAAAAGGATCGAAAGGACCATTCGGAAGCGCTCCATCAATTGATTGAGAAGGGTGAAAAAAAACGCACACGTAAAATTAACAAACTCCACAACCGCAAATCTGAAGTTACTAATCTATAGCCGCATGTCGCTGCCGCCTACTTGTATAGTATATTTCGATACAAGTGCGGGAAATCGCCTATAACTCACGAGAACAGCGCAGCTGCCCGAATGAATTTTTGGCGACGCGTGCACGTGTGTCGGACCCCATTTTTCCTCGTAAGTGCGTGTTAGGCGCCATATAACTCACGGCCAAATCCGTGAGTTATATGGCTCATAACATGCACGTATGAAGAAAAAAACGAAGTTCACCCTAAAAACAGAAATTATTCTGTTTGACTACTCTGCTACTCAATAGATGACGAATTGAATTATTGAATGATTATGACATTGAATTCGATAATATGAGAAGAGTAATATAAGAGGATTGAAAGTAGCAGTGAAAGCAGGAACCAGGCATTGAAGCAGCGATGTTTTTCCAATTTAAAAATACAAACCTCTCTTGACCTTTTGTTAAATTAACGATTACCGAAATGATTCCATAATTGACCAATGATATTTGAACTCGGACATTTCCACTATTTCCCTATTAGAATCCATGATCTTTAGAGAATTTCCTTACCAAAAAATATTTTTTCGGGTACATTGCACTGTCCCAGAATAGCACTCAGAGGCGTCGGTTTAGTGACAGCAGAAAAAGCCCCTCTCATTCTAGCTTTATTAGTAGCAACAAATCCCTCAGTATAAAAAATTCTCAGGTCCTGCTTATCTTGTGTCCCATAAATGGTTTTTCCCAGTGCTCTCTCCACCATAGACTGTAGGAAATCAGCAGGTAGATCATAATGCAGCGTCAATTCAGCAATGTTGATGAAACCGATCTGATTCAATTTATCACTGATTTCCGCCACAATTTTAACCATATAATTCTTGTCAATAATTTGACCCATAATAACTCTGACACTCTTGTCATGTTTCTCGATTTCGCTTGCAATTCTCGTGATATGAGACAAATCAACGTTCAATATTTTTGTTAATTCCACCAAATTTATTCTTCCTCCATGCAAGTACAGCTCATCACGAATTTCCTTTCCTAAGTATTCTGGGGTAAGATATTCCTTCCCATCGGCAGTGAAAATTACATCTAATAGATGTAATTCAATTAATTTAGTTATTAACTCCACACAATTCCTTTCAGACAATCTGCAAGAATAATAAATGGACTGTAGACTTGGATATTCCATGTTCATTTTCATTGATTGTTTTAATGATCCCGGTCGTAACATTGTGCTCTGCAACCTACTATGTTCGAAGAATTTTGCGAAATAATCTGTAAGACATTTTCCATTGATGCGAGAAATATTGAGTGAAAATCCTCAATAATCATGAGTAATTGAATTTTATTTGGCAACAGACTCCGTTATTTACAGTCACTTTGGTTACGTGAAAAAAAGGTAATCTACTTTTCTTTTAGATAAAAAAGGTCTTCCTAGAAATTTCGCTATCTCTTCTAGATGACGAGATATTTTCCAAGAAACAGATTTCGAAGTGGCATTTGTTCATCTTGTTTCAGCATTCCATGAAATCAGAAATCGATTTTCCAAAGAATCTCAGTACCTAACTTAGTAAAAATCCAAGATACTTTTGTTTACTCTTGAACTATTTTTTAGAGCTCAAAAACATCCAAGTGAATTTGGGTATATTTAGTTGGAATAAATTGCTGCAGTATTTCGCAGTTAACGTGAGATAAAATAAACTCTGAACAAACGCTCTGACGGTTAACAATGATCAATAGACCTAAATTCGTAACGAAAATATTTTCTGAGGCACTCGAACCTCTCCATTAACCAGATGTTGTGAACGTCACTCATAAAATTTCTCAACGATAAAAAATTCGATTACCTTTGCAATGTGGAACTGAGTTGAGCCTTTTGAAAATCAGCAGCAAGCCTCTTGACTTCTTGCCAATCCAGTGAACTCATTTTTCAAGAATTATTAGTTATTTTGAATAGTGAATAATGCTTTCTATGGATGGCTTGTCCTTCTTCCTCTTCAATTTTTATGGCACTGGCTGTAGTGTGTCTCAGTGTGTCTCAAAGAGGATAGAAGGGTGCTTTAGTCTATCCTCTTTGGTGTGTCTTGCGGCTGTTCATCATGACTTGTCCTTATCATTATGGATTCAGCAAAGCACGGAGAATCTGTCTAAGAGGACGTGAATAAAAGGTATGATAAACATACCTTATTTTGTGACAGATGCCAACTAGCGCCACTCAGCGTGGCGACATTAACGGAACGGGCTAGTCACCGAGGAGGGATTACTAGTGTTGCGTAGGCAACTAGCGATTATTAGGGTCCCTAGATGATCTGCCATTTTACTAGTAATAAGAGGTAAAATTCAAATCTAGAATTTATATTGAGTGAGTTTTATGGATTATTATGATTATAGAACTAATTCATCGAAGATATTTGTCAAATAATTTTGCAAAAGAATATTTGTAATTTTGGATTTTTACGTCCTTGAATTCGAAGAAGGTTCGTAGTATTCATAAGGTCCCTGGATTAAGATATTCCCCAACAGCTGCATTTCGGTTAATTGTTAGTTTTCCAATGAATTGCTGTCCAACCATTAATATTCGAGAGTCATAAAACCTATTCTTCGCTGAAACATTCGAGTACACTATTGTAGAATTTTACTCGTTATTGTGTATTTCAAAATGTTAATCCCTAACCGTTATTAAGGTGACCCAGTTCTATGATACATTCAATCATTCTTTTCAAGAATAGCCTATTCTCTATCGATGGCCAAACAACAGCCCCTCTCCACTACCCTCATTGACTACTACCTCAAGAGCAAATTTGATATTCCCCCGCAAACGATTCGTTGAACCCCCTCCACCTTCAAAATTGTTGACACCTCATGGATGCTTCACCGGGCTAGCGAGAGACAAACAAATAGAAATAAAATATCACTTCTGCTCTATGTTTGGAGTTGGGAAGATCTAACTACGAGATAATAAGTTGAAAAGGAGTCTGGTTGTAAATAGTTGTTGATTGAAAACATTGTGAATAATGTGAAGTGGAGTTGTGGACTATTGAATTTGTGATTAAATATAAAATATTCATTGTGTGACTGAAATCTGTGTTTTGAACATTATTTAAAATCTCCCACACTTGCAGAGCAGAGTGTAAAATCTCCTACACTTGCAGAGCAGAGTGTTTTAGCGGTTTTAGCATTCCACGGGCAACGGACCTGCCACCTGGATTATATTCCACCAAAACTCGAAGAAGTACGCAACACTAGTAATCCCTCCTCGGTAGCTAGAAGGAAAAGTATCAGGAGGCTGATTGTACAGAGTTGGACATCCTTCTCTTTATTCTCCATGCCCTATGTAATCCCTCCTGTGTGTGCCCAGAGATTCCCCTTGTAAAAAAAGCATGGAGAATAGAAAGGATTATATCGATTAATAAGTGCATATTCATTGACGAAACCTCCTAAGAATAGCAATATTTCAGGGGGAGATATATTGCATACACTAATAAACTCCAAGGATGAGATGAACTCCGAAAATTTATCCAGGAAAGACGAATGGCTGGAATTGTTGGATGCAGAACTCAATAACATTGAGTATGTAAATCCCAACGACATCAATGTGAGCAATACGAATATAAAAAGTTTTCATCTCCTTCTGGAACACGAATACTGTATCTCAGATACTGAAACTGAAGGGATGGAGATGGAAGAGGAATGACCACTCCAACAAGAGACTCAGCCCGATCGCAATCACAATTATCATATTGTGAACACGAGTGATTATGTACAAAGTTACATAGCTGGATATGTAGCTAGAAAGATAGGTCGATATACAAAGTGTCAGGCATGTCTTCAGAGCACGAGATCTCCTTATCCCGAAAAAAGAGATAAAGCGATTTAATTCCTATCTAAAGGATATCTACTTTATCCAAGCAAGAGGCTATTCGACCTTACCAAAAAGATAGAAAAGATTGTTTTGGCGGAGGTCTCAAAAAATAGTATCCAATTTGACACAGTACTCAGGATATCCGATGAAGTTATTGGAATGATTGCCACCACTGAAGAATTCCCGCTCATTGGATGTGAAGAACATTCCCATGCATTAAGCAGACAAGTTATAAATTTCTATGTTATGTTACGTGGCCATTTTTTGGCGAAATTCTTCAAGCAACTACACAACGGCAAGAAAAAGAAAATTAGAAGATTAAAAAAAGCAGCAAAAACCATCTAACATGTACTCATAAAGGCTTGCTAGTAAAATTGAAAAGATAAAATATTATTCACCGGATTTATTAAATTTAGTTGAGAAAATTATTTAATAGAAACATGTTATAAAGAATTGTTAATCTCCAACATTGATATTATAATGAATGTTGAAATTTTTAAATTAATAAAAACTGGGGATAGTAATAATTAATATGGATTCGACCGTTCATTTTGAAGTTCTATTAATAAATTATCGAAGTCATTTCACTTCTTTTATTGCTCTGAGTTATTGATAGGAGTTCTAGATACAATAATTATCAGTCTTGCGTTGCAATTTTTTGTTATTATTAATTTAGAGGCTTATTGATTCCCGAGAAAAAGAAGATAGATTCATGTTTGAAGTTCCCTGATTCAAAGGTCGGTAACGGTGTGTGATCGCAAACATCAGCGCTGTCAGTGGCCAATCTATGAACATCAACTGTGGCCTCTATTTTTGCCCCCTTATGAAAGCCCAGCGTTCGGACTCCTTCCCTTCTATTCTCCATGAAAAAAAGCATACACTGGAAAGTATCATGGCGGAGGTACATGTAAAAAGTGTCATGGCGCACTTCTCATGAGCAGTTTTCATAGGAATTCTCATGAGAATCCTCACAAAAATGCATGCGCGGCCGCGCGATAATGGTTTATTAGTACAGTCGTCCACTAAAGTTCGTGAACAAGTTGAAGTCGGTTGATATTGCAAAAGTGAATGAGAGGTTCGCATCTTGTGAAAGTTTGCTTCCTGTAATTCATGGACACTCTTCTTTATCGATAAGGCATCGTATAGTATGTGTTATGAGAATGAGAAGTAAAGAATGAGAGGAGGAGAAGAAGAAGAAGTGACAGGTGTTCTATAACCCCTTTAATTAGATAGACATTGTTGTTTATTCATATAATTTTTTTTTTTTAATAAGAGGATGATTCGTCGGAGTTGAATAATAATCAGGTGAGTAATAAAGAAGACTTCTAGATGAATCTAAAAAACAATTATTTAAATTAAAATTGCCAGATTTTATTTATTAAAACCCCCACGTGCTCAACAGGTGGAAGATAGTTTGAAAAATTTTCAATTCTTAATTATTGACTTTAAAGAAGTATGTCAAAAGACATTTTTTGTAGGGAATTCAATTTACAAAAAAAAAAACACCTGACATTTTCCTTTAAAATTGTTTATTACCGAGATACTTGAATAATTAACAAATACTCAAATTTCAAACTTGAATAAAATTTTTATTTTTCAACAACACAAGCTCCAGGATTATGTATGCATTGTTACTTACGCTGAGGACAATTGCTGCTTGTATTACATTAGCTCCAGGTCTTCAAAACACTTTGAAAAAGGTGATTTATTTTAGTTTTTTATTCATATCTTGGAAACTAGGGGAGATGGGGGATTTTTTGTTGAGAGATTTTTTGTGGAGAAAATTGAGAGCTAGAAAAAAGATTTCTTTAGAAATTTTGATATCTCGCCTAGATTTCGAGAATTATCCAAAAAACTAAAATTTGAATTCACTCAAATTTCGGTTTTATCATTTTAGTTTAGAACCGATTAGTTTTCAATGAATATATCGGAATCTAGGGGAGATAGGGGGAGTTTTGTAAGGACCTTTTTTGTAGAGAAAATCAAGAGCTACGAGAAAGGTCTCCATAAAAATTCCTGTATCTCCCCCAGATTCCGAGATATTTCCAAAAATAATCTCTACATGAAATTAAAAAATTCAAAATTGTTAAAAAATCAGTTTTTTATCAATATCTTTAAATCTAGGGGAGATAGGGGAATTTTCATAAAGACCTTTTTTCTAGCTCTCATTTCGCCCTACAAAAAAGGTTTTTACAAAAAATCCCCTATCTCCCCTAGATTCCGAGATATCGACGATAGAATATCAAGAAATTTAGAATTTTACCAAGACCATTTACAAAGAAAATACTTTTTTTTAGGTTCCATTCTGCACAAATTCAACGAATTACGTTCCCTCAACCCTCACATTTGATTGTGATCAAGCTGTTGGATATCTAGCAGTATATAGAATATGTTTAATCATATCTCTCTTTTTCTTTCTGATGTCAACAATCATAATTGGAGTTAAAAGTTCAAAAGATCATCGTGCACCAATTCAGAATAATTTTTGGGCAATAAAATATCTTCTCGTAATTGGTGGCATAATTGGTGCATTTTTCATACCAGAAGGAACATTTGGACATGTCTGGATGTATTTTGGAATGTTTGGAGGTGTTTTTTTTATTCTCATTCAACTCATTCTGATTGTTGATTTTGCGCACACTTGGGCACAATCATGGGTCGCTAATTACGAAGAGACTGAATCTAAAACATGGTATGCTGCATCATTGGGTGCAACATTCGTTAATTATTGTTTGGCTATTGCTGGTATTGCTCTACTCTTCGTCCACTACACTTTGGTAAATATAACATTTATTTTTAGTGATTATCTCGGGAACAATTGGGTTTAGGGGAAAATGTCAAAGGACCTTTTTTGTTGGAAATTTAATTTTCTCAAAAAAAGGTTTCATGCATTTTTTTCTAAAATTGATTGTTTACGAGATAATTGAGAAAATGTAAGACTGCATTTTCTGATTTTTAATAAAATTTGGTATTTCTGTTGATTGTTTTTGTTAAATATCTCGTTAATGAGAGGTTTCAGAGAAAAATGTCAAGAGACCTTTTTTATTTGAAATTTAAAGACCTAAAAAAAATGTCTCTTGACATTTTTCTCTGAAACCTCTTATTAACGAAATATTTAACAAAAACAATCAACAGAAATATAAAATTTTATTAAAGAACCGAAAATGCTGTTTCACATTTTTTCATTTATCTCGTAAACAATTGATTTTAGAGAAAAATATTGGGAGACATTTTTTTAATATAATTAAATTTCCAATAAAAAAGGTCCTCTCATATTTCCCCCTAAACCCGATTATTTAGGAGATTAATACCAAAAATAAATATGAAAACAATGTTATATTTACCTGAGGGTAGTGAACAAAGTGTAGAGCAATACCAGCAACAGCCAAACAATAATTGATGAATATTGTGTGGAAAATCAAAGATCAATATCAGTTGACTGAGAATAAAAAAAAAAACCTCCAAACATTCCAAAATACATCCAGAGACGTCCACATGATCCTGCTGGTATGAAAAAAAAGGTTTTTATTTGTAAAATGGCAAAACTCCAAATTTATTGAAATTCTATCCTCGGTATCTCGAAATCTAGGGGAGTTAGGGAAATTTTTATAGAAATCTTTTTTGTAGAGCGAAATGAGAGCAAGAAAAAAGGTCCTCATGAAAATTTCCCTTTCACCCTCAGATTCAACGATATTGATGAAAAATGATTTTTTAACTATTTTGATTTTTTTTCCCATGTAGAGACCATTTTTAGAAATATCTCGGAATTTAGGGGAGATAGGGGATTTTTTGTTGAGACCTTTTTTGTAGACCTCATTCTCCTGTACATAAAAGATCCTAACAAAAATTCCCTTATCTCCCCTAGATTCGGAGATATTGTTTAAAAACGAAACTGAAAATTGAATTAATCGAATAAATGACCTTTCAAGATCATTTTTACGGAATATCTCATGATTCAGTGGATATATGATAATTTTCATAAGGACCTTTTTTGTAGAGGACAGTCAGAGCTACAAAGAAGGTCCTGATGAAAATTTCGATATCTCGCATAGATTCCGAGATATTCCTCGAAAACTAAACTCAAAAAAATGATAAATTTTGTTAAATCACTGTTGAGTGATTTATAATGTTAATTATTGCATTAATTAATGATAATTAATTAATAAATGCAGATTTGAGAATTTAGAAAAAATCTTGATCAGTCAAAACAGTTGGAGCCAATAGTGACCGAACGTATAGACCTAGACACATCCACGATGATATTATTTTAACCCACATGGAAGCTGGATTCGCATTGAGAGTAGATAATGATGAATTTGGCCTATTAAAAAAAATATTAATCAAGATAAAATTAATTGGCAAAGAGATAAAAATTTCCAAGTCTATTTAATCTTGCAGTTGGATTTTTGTTGATATCTCAGAATCTATAACAGATATCGAATTTTTTATGGAGGCCTTTTTTGTAGAGAAAATTAATTGCTACAAAAAAGGTCCTATCAAAAATTACGATATCTCCCCTAGATTCCGAGATATCATTGAAAAACTATCGATTTACAAAAAAGGTCTCAATTAAAATTTCAATATCTGAAGATTTTACTAGAAAACCGAATAGATTTGAAATGTTTGACTCAATTAGTCATCATTAAAGGTGAATAAAACCATAGGAGATTTTCATTACTCACTTGTACCAATTGGTGAGAGTCATCATGACGTAAAGTGATGCAAGAGCAAACATTAAATGGAAAAAACTCCAGTTGTAGGCGACCTTATCCTCCTCATTGTCCGATACTTTGGTCTCACCACCTTCAGCATCATCATTGCGTCCTTCTACTACAACATAATCTATTTAAACTCGATAAAACTATCCACAAAATAATAAACATGCGATAAAAAGAGATTAAACTAAATTCATCAATTTGTTTTTTGAGGATATCCTGGAATCCAGTAGAGATATCGGAATTTTCCATAAGACCTTTTTTGTAGCCCTAAATTTTCTCTACAAAAAAGGTCCGTATAAAAATTCCCCATCTCCCCTAGATTCCGAGATATTCATCAAAAAGTCAAGTTTGAACTAGATTCAATGTTTGTTGTGACTTTTTTCATTTCAAAAACAGTTTTTTCGTCATACCTCGAGACCTAGGAGATTTTTCATGCGGACCTTTTTTGTAGCTCTCAATCTCCTCTACAAAAAAGGTCATATCAAAAATTTTGATATTTCCATTAGAACCAGAGATATCCCGAAAAAACTGGGATCAAAAGAAAAATAAATGGCAAGCACACACTAAATATACTCTACAAATCATTAAATATTGAAATCAATTATATTTACAAATTTGATAATTATATTACAATGATAATGAGTTGATTGAGCATGTGCATACCTTCATTGTCGATAAGAGAAGGATCTCCTGAGGTGTGAACTGCATAAAATGTTTGATATTTACAAAAAAAAAAAGAGAAAAATGTTAATGAATTAATGATTTGATATTTACCTGCACCACAAAATAGACGACTGGTCGTCTTAGTGGTCGTTAGAAGACCACAAAAATGAAGACTGGTCGTCTTGTGGCGTTAGAAGACCATAAAAATGACGACTGGTCGTCTTGTGGTCGTTAGAAGACCACAAAATAGACGACTGGTCGTCTTGTGGTCGTTAGAAGACCATAAAAATGACGACTGGTCGTCTTAGTGGTCGTTAGAAGACCACAAAAATGACGACTGGTCGTCTTGTGGCGTTAGAAGACCATAAAAATGACGACTGGTCGTCTTGTGGTCGTTAGAAGACCACAAAAATGACGACTGGTCGTCTTGTGATCGTTAGAAGACCACAAAAATGACGACTGGTCGTCTTGTGGCGTTAGAAGACCATAAAAATGACGACTGGTCGTCTTGTGGTTGTTAAAAGACCACAGAATAGACGACTGGTCGTCTTTTGGTCGTTAGAAGACCACAAAAATGACGACTGGTCGTCTTGTGGTCGTTAGAAGACCATAAAAATGACGACTGGTCGTCTTGTGGTCATTAGAAGACCACAAAATAGACGACTGGTCGTCTTGTGGTCGTTAGAAGACCATAAAAATGACGACTGGTCGTCTTAGTGGTCGTTAGAAGACCACAAAAATGACGACTGGTCGTCTTGTGGCGTTAGAAGACCACAAAAATGACGACTGGTCGTCTTAGTGGTCGTTAGAAGACCACAAAAATGACGACTGGTCGTCTTGTGGCGTTAGAAGACCATAAAAATGACGACTGGTCGTCTTGTGGTCGTTAGAAGACCATAAAAATGACGACTGGTCGTCTTGTGGTTGTTAAAAGACCACAGAATAGACGACTGGTCGTCTTTTGGTCGTTAGAAGACCACAAAAATGACGACTGGTCGTCTTGTGGTCGTTAGAAGACCATAAAAATGACGACTGGTCGTCTTGTGGTCATTAGAAGACCACAAAATAGACGACTGGTCGTCTTGTGGTCGTTAGAAGACCATAAAAATGACGACTGGTCGTCTTAGTGGTCGTTAGAAGACCACAAAAATGACGACTGGTCGTCTTGTGGCGTTAGAAGACCACAAAAATGACGACTGGTCGTCTTAGTGGTCGTTAGAAGACCACAAAAATGACGACTGGTCGTCTTGTGGCGTTAGAAGACCATAAAAATGACGACTGGTCGTCTTGTGGTCGTTAGAAGACCACAAAAATGACGACTGGTCGTCTTGTGGTCGTTAGAAGACCATAAAAATGACGACTGGTCGTCTTGTGGTTGTTAAAAGACCACAGAATAGACGACTGGTCGTCTTGTGGTCGTTAGAAGACCACAAAAATGACGACTGGTCGTCTTGTGGTCGTTAGAAGACCATAAAAATGACGACTGGTCGTCTTGTGGTCATTAGAAGACCACAAAATAGACGACTGGTCGTCTTGTGGTCGTTAGAAGACCATAAAAATGACGACTGGTCGTCTTAGTGGTCGTTAGAAGACCACAAAAATGACGACTGGTCGTCTTGTGGCGTTAGAAGACCACAAAAATGACGACTGGTCGTCTTGTGGCGTTAGAAAACGATAAAAATCACGACTGGTCGTCTTGTGGTCGTTAGAAGACCACAGAATAGACGACTGGTCGTCTTGTGGTCGTTAGAAAACCATAAAAATGACGACTGGTCGTCTTGTGGTCGTTAGAAGACCACAGAATAGACGACTGGTCGTCTTGTGGTCGTTAGAAGACCACAAAAATGACGACTGGTCGTCTTGTGGTCGTTAGAAGACCACAAAAATGACGACTGGTCGTCTTGTGGCGTTAGAAGACCACAAAAATGATGACTGGACGTCTTGTGGTCGTTAGAAGACCACAGAATAGACGACTGGTCGTCTTGTGGTCGTTAGAAGACGATAAAAATGACGACTGGTCGTCTTAGTGGTCGTTAGAAGACCACAAAAATGACGACTGGTCGTCTTGTGGTCGTTAGAAGACCACAAAAATGACGACTGGTCGTCTTGTGGCGTTAGAAAACGATAAAAATCACGACTGGTCGTCTTGTGGTCGTTAGAATACCACAGAATAGACGACTGGTCGTCTTGTGGTCGTTAGAAGACCATAAAAATGACGACTGGTCGTCTTGTGGTTGTTAAAAGACCACAGAATAGACGACTGGTCGTCTTGTGGTCGTTAGAAGACCATAAAAATGACGACTGGTCGTCTTGTGGCGTTAGAAGACCATAAAAATGACGACTGGTCGTCTTGTGGTCGTTAGAAGACCATAAAAATGACGACTGGTCGACTTGTGGTCATTAGAAGACCACAAAATAGACGACTGGTCGTCTTGTGGTCGTTAGAAGACCATAAAAATGACGACTGGTCGTCTTAGTGGTCGTTAGAAGACCACAAAAATGACGACTGGTCGTCTTGTGGCGTTAGAAGACCATAAAAATGACGACTGGTCGTCTTGTGGCGTTAGAAAACGATAAAAATCACGACTGGTCGTCTTGTGGTCGTTAGAAAACCATAAAAATGACGACTGGTCGTCTTGTGGTCGTTAGAAGACCACAGAATAGACGACTGGTCGTCTTGTGGTCGTTAGAAGACCACAGAATAGACGACTGGTCGTCTTGTGGTCGTTAGAAGACCATAAAAATGACGACTGGTCGTCTTAGTGGTCGTTAGAAGACCACAAAAATGACGACTGGTCGTCTTGTGGTCGTTAGAAGACCATAAAAATGACGACTGGTCGTCTTAGTGGTCGTTAGAAGACCACAAAAATGACGACTGGTCGTCTTGTGGTCATTAGAAGACCACAAAATAGACGACTGGTCGTCTTGTGGTCGTTAGAAGACCATAAAAATGACGACTGGTCGTCTTAGTGGTCGTTAGAAGACCACAAAAATGACGACTGGTCGTCTTGTGGTCGTTAGAAGACCACAAAAATGACGACTGGTCGTCTTGTGGCGTTAGAAAACGATAAAAATCACGACTGGTCGTCTTGTGGTCGTTAGAAGACCACAGAATAGACGACTGGTCGTCTTGTGGTCGTTAGAAAACCATAAAAATGACGACTGGTCGTCTTGTGGTCGTTAGAAGACCACAGAATAGACGACTGGTCGTCTTGTGGTCGTTAGAAGACCACAAAAATGACGACTGGTCGTCTTGTGGCGTTAGAAAACGATAAAAATCACGACTGGTCGTCTTGTGGTCGTTAGAAGACCATAAAAATGACGACTGGTCGACTTGTGGTCATTAGAAGACCACAAAATAGACGACTGGTCGTCTTGTGGTCGTTAGAAGACCATAAAAATGACGACTGGTCGTCTTAGTGGTCGTTAGAAGACCACAAAAATGACGACTGGTCGTCTTGTGGTCGTTAGAAGACCACAAAAATGACGACTGGTCGTCTTGTGGCGTTAGAAAACGATAAAAATCACGACTGGTCGTCTTGTGGTCGTTAGAAGACCACAGAATAGACGACTGGTCGTCTTGTGGTCGTTAGAAAACATAAAAATGACGACTGGTCGTCTTGGGTCGTTAGAAGACCACAGAATAGACGACTGGTCGTCTTGTGGTCGTTAGAAGACCACAAAAATGACGACTGGTCGAGTACTCGGCGTTGAT